>APFE031477028.1:225429-237211 GCA_000404065.3 Pinus taeda
GAGATGAATATATAATTTAAAGATAAATATATGAAAATATACAAATATAATATTTATTGAAAAGTGTGTAAAGGCCTGAAGATTGTATTGGGATATGCATTGTTTTTTCCAAAAGTATGTAATGACAATACTGATATTTTATACAAAAAGTGTGAAATGACATTTATTATCAATACTTACTTTATGACTTTAAAAATACTTAGAGCACCACCATGGTTAACCATGAATTTTTATCCACCATTAACAATGTTACAAGTAAGTACCTTTAACTCAAGCAATGCCACCTCAACCATTGGGGATGATGTCATCCCTTAAAATGTAATTGGTTCTCATAAAAGTGAATTTTGATTGTACATTTTCCTTAGGAAGCCCATTTTAGACCTCAAAATTCCCCTAATGGTTACTCCCCTTGACATAATATCTTATTTTTTCTTTTTGTAACCTTTCTTCCTTTAACTGCTTCTCCCCCCCAACATGTTATTCCTTTAATGTCTCGCCACAATTGATTCTATTTGTCTACAAAACCATGAATATTTCTGCAAGTTTGTCCATGAATTTGCTTTCCAAATATACTAATCTACTGAACACAAAGATGAATTTTCTTCCCACAATACTGATTATACTTTGACAACTTCTTCATGTTTGCCATATGTCAAATCAAATTCTGAAGTATAGATCTTCAAATTTGCAATTAATGATACCTAGTTTCTCTCTCTTAATCATTCATAGGATAGGGAGGAGTCAAGCTATATTATTCAGAATAATGTATGAACTAGATCTATAGTGGATCATCCTGAATCTTGACATCCTCTATTGTACTTGTAGATTCATCATGGTCTTACGGATTTACAAATCATAAGAGCATGACTACTGATATTATTTCATTCCCCTGATCTTCTTTATTTTGTTTTCTTCTCCAAAACTTCTTGTACCTAATATTAGAGTTCTCCTTCATGGAGGGTTTCATCATGTATCTACAATATCAATCTATATGTCCATAGTTATGGAATTTGAAGCATTTAATGTGGTGCCTAAAAGATGTAACAACTGACACATGATTTCTGTTGATGAAGCCATTTGAATATCTATTTTGTGTTCCAAAAAACTTGCTTCTAGGGTTTCGATAATAGCCTTGATAATCATCCATGCCATAATAAGTGCAATCCCTATCCATATTCCTATAATTTGTAAATGAAAAATAATAACCATTAAACATTCTATCGTACCTGGATGAGTTGTCTTGTCCGCAAGATCTTCTGAAGACATTATTTCTTTGAGGAGGTACAACCCTTTGTTGGTCCTTGTCCTTGTTAGCCTCAACATAGCTTCTTGGAGCAACATTTTTAGTCTTCTTCAATTTTTCACCTGGCCTTTGAACTATTTTTCTTTCACACTCTCTTCAAGCTTTCTTTGCGGTGGTTTAGCACTTGTGCCTTCATTGCATGGATATCAATTTGCTTCTTTTGCCTTTGTCTTCAAGCGATAAATTTCTTGATCCTTCTATTTAATGACATGATTTTTATTTTTGACATCTTACAATTGGTCCTTTTGCCATTCCTTGACCTTGTTTATTTCATCAAGAGTTGCATCAGTTCCTTTTTCTTTTGAAAATTCTGTCTCGTACTTTTGAACATATTCCTCTAATTGGCTTCTCAAGTTTTTCACTTTCTTTTCTTATTCCTACACTTGAAGTCTTAAGAGAGCAACTTATTCTTCGAGCATGCGTTTTCCTTGTCTTTTTTTCTAAGATCACTTAAGGAAATGATCAATTATCTTTACATGTCGACTAATTCTTCTTTTTATTCTTCATGTACTTCATCTAAATCACAATCATCATCATCATATTCATCTTGATCTACATGCTTCTTTGAGTATATATTGCAAAGCATCTTCCAAATACTTTTGGCTGATGAGAATTGATCCACTTTGGCTTTCACATAATCTAGCAGAGCACTAAGAATGACATTCATTGATTTTGTATTATACTGTTGGGCCTCTAAATTAGCATAAATTAAGGCCCATTCCTCTAATTTAAAACATAAATAAAGGCCTATGACCATTTTTCAGCACATTAAACCTCTCTTTTTGCATTAGATAATTTATTTTTAACTTTAATATATTCATTAGAAAGGTTTTTGAATAATTGAATATTTGGGCCTATTTTTTTTGTGTGTGGAATATTATGAGAATCTTGGGCAGATTAGGAAGAGTTGGAGGAGGAGATAATTTATGGAATTGTTCCCTACTACTGGAGGATCAATAGTAAATAATAAGTCAATAAGATATTATGGAATTATGGCACAAATTGTGGAACTCCAATGATTGAGAAAATCTAGGAATGTGTTCCACTAATCAAGGGAGTAGATCCACTAATCAAGGGATTTCAGAGGGGAAAACTTCCTCCATTCACGGGGAATGATTCTTAATCATTTTTTATAAGTACCAAGTTGAATTTTCCTCTAGGGAATGATTGAAAAAATCTAGGAATGTGTTCCCTGCCATTTAATGCAAATTCCTAGTATTGGGAACTAGATCCACTAATCAAGGGATTTTGGTGGGGAAAGATTCCTTCATTCATGGGGAATGATTCTTAATCATTTTGTATAAGTACCAAGTCGAATTATCCTCTAGATGGAGAGTTTAATTAGTGTTATTGTGGAAAGATCTTGTATTTTTGCAGCTCCATTGTATTTTCTTGTAGGGATGTAATTCTATTGATGAAAATAATGAAGATTGGTTTCATGTTCATCTTCTAAATCTTGTTCTCCTCCATAGGTTTCTGAGTTTCCTTGGGCTTGGCGATCCCAGGAACCTCAAATCCCTTTTGTATCATTTTCTTTCCTTATTTTCATTGCTTATTCATATGCATCTCTAGTTTTTATTCCTTTCTATTTCTGCATTTAGGATTAATAATTTCTTGTTGTAGGATTGAGTTAAATGGTTGATGTAAGTTATTTTGAAGGATCAAAATCATTATTTCATCCTTGGAAAAGCTTTGGAAGTTCATAGGAATCATTGAGATGCTTGGATTAATCTTCTTATTCCCAAATCTAGATTGCTGGAACTCCTTTTTAACAAAGAACAATAACTTTCTGATATTTTTTAGAGCATTCTAATGAGCTTCAATCGAATTGATTCCATTTGCATTAGATCAAAAAAACATTATAGTTCATAAGAAAAATTACCCCATTGGATTTTCACTTGATTTGGTTAGGCATTTCTTTGATTTATTATCTCACTAGTTCTCAAATTTCTAGATTTTCGACTAGTAATATTTTTTATTTTTATTTTTGCATGGATTAACATAGGTATTTTTGAGTGATTCCACTTAGAATAAGGACCTAAGAAATTCTAGTTAATAAAAAAATTTGTCCCATCCAATTTGGATTTGTTTTTCTTGGTCACTAAATCCTCACCAATTTCATCATTTCACAAGGAAACTTCTCTAAGATTTTTGAGTGAATCCATCCATCTCCCGACTTTGGTTTTGAGTTCTGAGTGATCCTAGGAATTTTTCCACTCCATTACACCCATCACACACCTTTCCTAGGCCTCCCATCACCTCCAACACCTCACATTTTTCTCTCGGCTGTATCCTGTAGGTTCACTGTAATTCCTACAGGATCATTCCGTAGGTTTCTAGTACACCCTGTAGGTTTTCCTGAAATAGCCTGTTTTGAGGCTGAATTGAGAGAAAACCTCTAGGAAGTCACCAAAAGCCTCCCAAGTCTCTTCCACACCATCCAACCATCTCCTAACCCTTCCATCCAACCTCCAACATCCTTAATTCACATGCCATATCACCAAAGGAAATTAGTTTGCATACTTGATTTTGCATGAAAAGACAAAAAGACAAAAACAATTTTATTTCAGTCCCTTTACTTGCACATTAGTGATGTTTGGTGCTTCTTACTCTCATGCTTAGATAGTAGCATTTGGTTCATGATAATTTAGCATTATTGCAAAGCATAGTTTCTTGGCAGTTAATTAGGAAATGGTGTGATTTAGCATTGAATTTCCTTCTCTTTCCTTGTACTTTATTTCTTGCAATATGTTAAGGTTCCATTTCGAACATTTCATTTTCTACAATTAGTTTAGGATTTGAATTTAGTACATGCACTCCATTACATCATGACAACAAAGGAAGGACACATTGTATGCCGCACATGTAGTGCCAACACCTCTTAAGTTTGTATGAACCCCGGGTTGATAATTAAAGTCGGTAGCCTTGGGAGTTGCAACATTCTTATTGCAATACTGAGGCTCATCACTTTTTGGCGCCGTTGTCGGGGAGGTGTCAAAGTATGCAATATTTTATTCCCTAGTTGATTCATTTCTTTTTAATTTTTGCAAAAAAAAAATTAATAAAAAAAAATATTTTTATTAGGCATATTTAATTTCAAAAGTAGAAAATTGCATTGTATTATAGTTTTCATTCAATCATAAAAACAAAAAACAAAATTCTCCAACACCAACCCACCCCCCAATTGATCACATGGTGTAGTAAGAGCCATATAACCATTCACTTTTGTAGGTAGAAGAAGAAGATGACGAATAATGTAGAAGAAATTGATGGCGATGATGATAATGAGGAAGATCCTATCGGATTTCCCATTCAAGATACCGATGGAAGTGTGCACATGAAGAACATCCCTCCATATTTTCTTCCAAAATTTCATGGTCTAAGGTCAGAGGATCCAAAAACCTTTCTCTTTTAATTTGAAATTGTTTGTAGATCTTATGGTTACTTATTAAAAACTCAAAAATTGAGATTGTTTCCGGCAACATTGAAGGATAGAGCTCTTAAATGGTTCATGAGTTTAGGGACTAATTCAATAAGATCATGGAAGGATATGCAGAAGATATTTATAGAAAAATATAAAGATCATGATCTTAAAGAAGAAATCTTTAGAATGAATCAAAGAGAAGATGCGAGTCTAGAGGATCTAATAAAGAGGTTCATGTATAATGTTAAGAGGGCAAAACTACATCATTTAGGATCCGACACACTAAAAACCCTCTTACTTAGAACAATTAGGGATAAGTGGATTGATCTCCTTAATCTCACAAGTAGAGGTGATGTATATCAATTATCATTTGAGAAAATTTATGAAACATGCAAACACATATCAAGAGGAAAAACAAGAGTAGGTAAATCAACATCGAGATCGGTAAGTTAAGCTAAACTTGGAAATTTGTTTGATGACTTTAAAACAAAAATTCTTAGCAATATAACCAAGCAAGTAGAAATGTTAAGAACACAAAATGAGAAAAATAATATGTTTGTGTTGTCCATGCAATCATATGATGTTAAATGTTGCTCCTTATTACCAAGGTTGAAGGAAGTTCACCAGGAGGACAATGGAGCAAGTCAATTACGAATGCAACAATGTTATGTAGCTCCAAGACGACCATGGAAACCTATTCAGCCTGATATGATGCAAGAGCCTAATTCACAATTTCAAGCTTATACACATCCACCTCAAAGTAATTGGAACACACCTTTTCCTTGGCAACATTGGCCATCTCAACCCCAAAACCAATATTGGCAACAAGGTTGGCAAGGAACTTATGGGAGCCATCCACAATATCCTCAATATATTCCTCAATATCCTCCATACCAAATTCCATGTTATCCTTACCATTCACCTCCACCACAACCACAACCCCATCCACATCCATCTCAAATATACACTCCCACTCAACTACCTGTACCACCATTCCCAAACCCACACATTGGAGTAGCTTAGCCCACTTACAATGTTGAGGTACAACACTTCCAAACATCTCCTCTTGAGATCATGGTATTCACCATAGCTCAGGAAGAGTATTGTAAAAAAGAGATCATCTTGATATCATTGAAGGACCACATACAAAAGAAGAAGATTCAAATAAGAAGACCACAGAATCATTGGTTGCGATTGATGAAGAGGAGATATCAAAATCAGATATCGAGAGAACTCCCTCATGTCTACCATCAAATCATCCATGTATTCAAGAGAACAATCAGTAAAAAGAGGAAGATTTGAAGGTTATTGTAGAAGAAGACTTGAAGAACGATCCAAATCAACAAGTGGACCAAGGGCATCACAACTATATTGAAATATGGTTCCAGACATTCATTAAGTTGTATCAATACCCTCTTCTTCAATTGTGCTTGATATCATCAAAGTCAAATCATTTGATCTTTCAAATTTAGTTAAATGTCAAAGCATACATATCAAGCCTACACATCAATTTTTTTGTTATCTTGATGTGAAAATGGCTCCATTGGAAGTATTCTTATACTTGAAAGTGCTTTTGTTTTTCAAGTAGGGTAGGGTAGAAAAAAAAATGAAAAATAAAAGAAAAAATAAAAGTATTAGGTGAAAACCTCCTTTGAGCAGCTTCAAATTGGCTCATTGATTGAAAACCTCCATGAGGTGGTCAATGGGTTGGGAAAAAAGAAAAAAAGAAAAGATCCTTGGTGAAAACCTTATTTGAGGTGCCTAGGCAGATTTACTAGTTGAAAACCTCATTGAGGCGACTAGTAGGCCTAGAAGAAAAAGCAGAAAAAAATAAAAGAAATCCTTGCTCCATGCATTTCTTTGATAAATGCATGTACTCTCCAACATCTGCAAGCAAGAAGAACAAGTTGGTACCAAAAGGAAAATTATTCAAGCCTAGTGAAAAGAAGTCAAATTTTGACTTTCTCCTCATTTTCTCAAATGCTTCAACAAGGCCAAGGCCATGCCAATCCATCACCCTCATCTATTTTCACCATCCACCCATCATTCTCAAGATTCTACCATTAATTTTGCTTGTTATCCTAAAAAACTACAAGATGCTCTGTTTTACTATAGGATACAAAAATACATAGAGAAGAAATTTGTTTTTGCCATAACTTGAAAACCATGCATCCATTTGCCAAACTGTTTCTGTAGGTTTTAACCCCATACATAAATTACCTGCATACGAATTCTAAAACACAGAAAATAAACAATGCGAGTGCATAACACAGAAAACACATATACACAGAGATTTTCCCCTAGATCTCAAAACCAGGACTACCAGCTTGATTTTTCATTATGTTCCTTTCAATGTTACAATACATATTTATACATGCCGAAACATCCAATACCATGGACTGAAAAACCATCACGTCCAAAACCATGGACCGAAAACCATCGCGTCCAAAACCATGTGCAAAAAACATGCACAAAACCATAGGTAGGTCCGCCCAACCTAATATAGGGTCCAAAACCAAAATTTTCTAGGGCGCTACCCCGGACCCCATAGAGTGGGGTTACTTGCACCCCTCAAACCCCCTGTAACCCCCCCCACTATGCAATAAGTGCAACAAAGGGGGGGCTCCGCCACCTTCTAATCCCTCGGTTAACTACATGGGCTAGTCGTGGAAAGAATATAACACAACTCTACAGTTTCAGGGGGAGATGCATATGGATGATGGTAACATGATCAAGCAATTTCAACAAATTCCAGTGCACAGTTTCCAAGAAATTGGCCTCCATCACCTTCATCCATTTTTGCATTTTCTCAATATCAATGCATCCATTTAAAAATCTGTTTCATGGGGAGATGCATATGGATGATGGTAACATGCCAAAGCAATTTCAACAAATTCCAGTGCATGGTTTCCAAGAAATAGGCCTCCATCACCTCCAACCATTTTTGGTTTTTCTCAAGATCCATGCATCCATTGACCAAATTTTTTCTATCGGGAGGTGCATAATGATGATGGAAACATGCTAAATTTTTTTTAGCTCAATCTAGTCTACCTTTTGGGAGATATGGACAAAACAAGTCGTTGTCCTGTAAACCTACAGGATATAGAGCAACACCTATAAGGTTGGCAGTGACTAGTTTTAAAGGAGATCCAGAGGTCAAAGAAGCTCCTCCAGAGCTTAGCAGCAGTAGCAATATCATCGGCATCACCATCCAACACTTGCACATCAACATCGACTCAACAGTAGCATGCATGTCTCTCCAACAACCATCAGATAGGTGCATGTATGCAATATTCTCGACCTCTTCTCCTGAGCATATTATAGTTAAAAATTTATTGTCAATGCATGAGAGATGAGGTTTTATGAGCTAAGGACGGGTTAGCAGTCTTAGTCGCCTTCAACTAGTTGATTGCAGCTCACTCCTTCACTCATGCAATGTTGAAAAGTCAAATTATGAAGGGTGATGATTTCAAGGAATGAGGACAATGTTGACACCTAATCATCGGGATTGGGTGAATAACTCATGTAAATAAATAATAAGAAATACGAATAGTCATCGGGAGATGAAGTGAACAGTCTCTCCCTCATGTATATAATAAAGACCAACCTGAATGAATATGAATAAGTTGTTTTTGAGGAGTTACAGCCTGGTATGGCATGGTATCAGAGCTAGCTCTTGAAATTAGCTTTTATGTAACTCCCGGTGTTAGTTTCCTGCCTATGTTCTACCTATTTTGCAGAACTCACGCCTCTGCCTGGTGTCAGTTGCCTGAAGCCTGCTCCATACAGTGTCATATGCATTTTATATTTCCTCTGAATAGTCACAGAACCTTAATCTAGCACAACCGAAGCACGGTGGTTCCATTCCATTGTAGTGCCCGCCATTTCTTGTGTAAAGAAACACCTCTATGATCTGACTCGCTCCTCTTCATGTGCATTTTTGCTGAATAGTTTTCTCATGCCCTAAACGTACATGTCAGGTCTGCGGTGGTTATGAACACATTCAAAAAAAAAAAACGCCCATCTCCACAGTGCATATCCTCCACCTCCATTACAAACTGTTGCAGTATGAGAATTGAGCCATTAACCCATTAAATTGATACACTGTTTCAATTGATATTGTTGTCCAGAGCCATTTTTAGCTTTCATGCAGTAAATTCTAGTTTAATTGATTCTCTGTCCTTTTGTATCTGCGTTTCTCTGTCCTAGTCTGAGCTCTCTCCATCCATTGCCATACCATTTTCCCACACCACCTCCATCACTATGTATCTCCTCCTACGTGTTTTACAAATCAAAGAGGCCACAACAAAGACATTAGCAAGTGCGCTTGCAATTGAACGTTCCTGCCCACATCTGGAGGTTGGTTTGGAAAATACACACATGGATATTTGAGGCACCTGCTAGCTATGCTACGCCGTGGGAGAATTGATGAACACGTGATCAGGCTATCAGTGTAGCTGTGAAATTCTCTGCGGATGTCTCACTGGAAGAAGGACTGTTCCTTGGTAAAGCACGTCCTTCCAAAAATCTGAGCTAGCATCACGCTTTCAACCTGTGTAAATCCTGGTATTTTCCTACTATTGTCGTAGGACGTGGTTTCGAATTTGCTTTAGGAAATTGCATTATTATTTACACCATGGGATTCAAATAAAATGATAAAGAACAGATGTAAATTATGAAGTGTTGGCATATATTAAGAAGGGACCGCACCGCTATAGTCGTAGGTACATGAAATACAAGGTTTCGAATTTACCTTGGGAAACGTAAAGAGGGGAAATAATCCTAGTTTGTTGAGAATCATAAAGAAAAGTGTGGAGACTTAGAAATTTTGAAACTATTCAAATATTGTTGTCATTTGGCATGTCCTTTTTAATGGTCGAAATCCATTAACAACACATATGTTGAAGCTTTCGATGGTCTGACAGCATAGACAATAATTGATGACATGAAACTTTGTATCGAAGATGCCATGAAGATGAAAATAATTTGTTCACATATATCTTTGATATTCTTTGTGAATTTGGATTGAGATAGCTTTGAAGATATACTATTATGCTCCATGGTATAATACCTCTGTCTCCATATATCATATATCAAAATCAATTTTTTAGCAGCATAAGTTTTTTGTCCACAAAAGCACATGTTTTTGCTAGCAGAAGTATTTTTACAACACTCAGATTTTACAATGCATTCAATCATATCTTCTTTTGAAGAGGCTGTGTGCCTTGCTCATAAAGAAAAGAATCTTTCCCAAGATTCTTCCAGAGGAAGAGGTGGTCGAAGAGGAAGAGGAAGATATTTCAGAGGTAGGGGGGGAAAACACTCTCAGGGAGAAAAGGCAGATTTGCACTGCATACACTCCAAAAGAAATGGATCACATGATGCCTCTACATGCATGATACCTTGGGACAAACTTGAGCAGCAAAGAAACCAACAAAAATGTAAAACTAATGACACAGACAAAGGTAAACCACCTGAATCTGCTCATTATGTTGTGGCACAATGTAATATCAGAGTAAATGAAGATTTATTTAATGCTTCACTTGCTTCTTGGAAAGATGATTGGTTGCTTGATTTAGGAGAAACTTGCCACATGACTCATAGAAAATATTTTTTTGAAGAATTTACTGACAATGTTGATGGAGCAGTATACTTTGCAGACCAATAAAAAACCAAGCCGTCAGGGCTTGGCACAATTAGGTTTAAATTGCTTGGTCTTCCAGAATTTCTTTTGCATCATGTTCTATATCTCCCATGGTTGAGGAGAAACTTGTTGTCCTTGGTCCACATCCACCAGAAAGGTCACTCCATTCATATGTTTGATGGCAAGCTTGAGGTGAGAAAAGCATCTGACCACTCACTTGTCATGAGGGGAATAGAAGAAGAAAGGCTTCTCAAGCTGCAAGGAACATCTGCTCATGCACAACATTTCTCATATATTTCTCATCATGAAGAAGGTACACTTCCATCTAGTTTATTATGGCATGCTAGATTTGGACATTTAAACTATGACAGTCTCCGTTTATTGAAGAAAAATGGTGTTGCTGGTTTGCCTACAATTCCTAGAAACTTAAGCAATGTGATGCTTGCATTCTAGGAAAGCATAGCAAACAGTCATTTCATGACTCACATTCAAGAGCACATAGGAAGCTTGAACTTATTCATTCAGATTTATGTGTTCCAATGCCTGTTCCTTCTGCAAATGGAAATAAATATATCATGACATTTATTGATGACTACACCAGAATGTGTTGGGTTTATTTATTGAAGAACAAATCTGATGCTTTTCAAACATTCAAGAACTTTCATAAATGGATTGAAAATGATGCGCAATCTCATATTGGCTCTATTCAGACTGATAATTGAAAAGAATACACTTCAAATGAATTTGAAAACTATCTTTGCCAACATGGGATCAAACATCAAACAACTGTGCCTTATAATCCCCAATAGAACGGTGTAGCTGAAAGAATAAATAAGAAAATCTTAAATATGGTGCGCTCCATAATGTTTTTCAAAAATGTAAAGTTGATGTTTTGGGCTGATGTAATTCTATGTGCTATATATATAAAGAATAGATGTCCATCTAACGCTATTAAAAACAAGACTCCCTATGAAATGTGGTATGGGCACGTTCCTTCGGTAAAGCATCTTAGGGCCTTTGGTTCCACCTGTTATGCCTTGATACCAAAGGTACACAAAAACAAACTTGGTGCAAGAAGTCGTAAGTGTGTCTTCCTGGGGTATTCAAACACCTCCAAAGCATACTGTCTCTATGATGAAGTTAATAAAAAATTTGTTGCATCTAGAGATATAATCTTTCTTGAATCATCCAAAATTGACAATGTTGTTGAGCAACAAATTGATTACTTGGATAGATTCGCAAATGCAAAATCATTTCAAGAATTTGATAATCAGATTCCACATCTTGAAGGGGGGATTCCTATACTAGATCAACATATGGAATCTTCTTCTGAAGAACTCTCTCCCCCGCATGAAACTCCAACAACAGATGATGCTTTAAGTGATGTGATTGATAGAATTGGGAGACTCAA
>APFE031477028.1:241377-257897 GCA_000404065.3 Pinus taeda
TTAAGGAGCTAACCCCTTGATGTGAGGAGCTTATCCCTTTGAAGAAGGACTCTATCCCTTCATAGGTGGACCTGTAACCTCCTTCCTCTGCACTATAAAACGAAGCATTGGGCTGGTTACTTGGGAGGTTGAAAGCTGAATATTTTTGAGGTGAAATACTGCTGGAACTTAGTCTTCTTAGTTGAGTTTTTATGAAGAGAGATTACATACCTCTAAGACCTCATTTGGAGAAGTGCAAGGCTTGTCAAAGTAAAGGAAATTCCTGTTTCGGACCCCAGGAAGAGCTTGTTCAACATAAAGGCTGAAAAGGTTGTAAGGTTCTTCTACTTCAAAGTTAATATAAATAAGTTTGTTTTTCTCAATAAGCTATTGATGTATGGTTTATTTTATGGATTCCTTGATCACCATAATAGACATGATTTATGATAAGCTATGTAGGTGCTATTTGATGTTTGCTTGTTTGTGATTGTAGGTTCTCAAAAGGAAACTCTTTCGAACGATTGAAGAATGACTGCTACAAACTAGTGTTGGACTTAAGGTAGGGTCTTAACACCTTTATAGTTTTTATTTATGAATCACATATGTTTAGAGAAAGATAGATTTGTTTGTTTGCTTGTTGCTAGACTATCTTCTGATACTAGGGAGCTCGGTCTTATCCACAAGATCAATTTATCCAGCCAACAAATTGGCGACTCCATTGGGGAGCTGGAAGCCTGTGGACCCTGTGAAAATTTTTGAAAAACCTAAAATGTTTTCTTCCAATTAAGTTTAGGTTTCATTTATGGTTTTTAGTGTCTACCCAGATTTGCATTCGTCCTGTCAAGAACCTCTTGTGAATGAGTTACAATGGTATTTTTGTTTTAGATGATTTTCTAAAAGTTTTGCATGCCTGGAGTGGTTTTCACTTGGTCTCTGTAGTGACTCAAAGATCAGAAGCCTGAGAAACCTTAGATTACCCTGGTGTCTTTTTGTATTCTTGATGAGTCTAACTTGGTTGTGAAATTTGGTCTTTGCAAGAAATAGATTTACTTTTCTCCTTGCAAATCTTTGAACAAGCTTTGTCATAAGTTTTGAATTTCACTTTTATAAAAGAAAACATATCTGGATGTTTTTTGATTGATTTGTTATTCTAAATGAATGAATCCTTAGTTTACTGAACAACTAAGTAAAACGTCCTAAAAAAGAATTGAAGATTTTATACAATCAGGTTTTAGAAGTTTTTAGATCTCAAAGTTTAGTTTTTGTAGTTTTGAGTGCTTTCTTGAACTTATAATTCTCTTTTGAAAGAAATTGTTTTTGTAGTTTCGAGTTTTGAAAAAGGAAAGGGATTTATTGTGAGCATAATTAGTAGTCTCGTTTTGAGTTCTTATTGAAAAAGACAAAAAGTTTTCCTTTTCATTTATATGTTGAAAGAAGGATTTGTTTCTTAAAGAATTGCATTCTCGAACCCTCTCTTTTAGCTAGAAATTCATTGAAAGAAAAAACGAATTGCTTATCATTTTAGGTGCATTTTTTAGTATTTTTGGAGTCGAGTCTTCACACCATCAAATTTTCATTTTCATACCTACTGACTTAAAGAACAACCCATAAAAGCAATGCTTAATTAAAATTGATCTAGTAATCTTTTTTATTTCTAGGGCTCTTATCACCAATATAGCTTAGGCTAGTATCTTGGAGTAAGGAGTAATTAACTCTCCAAGATAGTTAAAACAAACAAGTAGCTATATCTTGTGGTAGGAAATAAATCCAACTGTAATTGATACATTCTGGGAAGCTTCTCTTAAAGGAGTCAATCACGAGATCATGTCCGAACCTTTGAGATAATCAAGTCTGTTTCATTGGGAAAGATAGAACATTTGCACGTATTATAAATGGTAAACCTTGGATTAACCATTGTCGAGGAGCCTGGGGTCACTTGTTGGTAAACCTCGGATTGATCATGTCGAGGAGCCTTCAAGGGGATTGAGCTTTGTTACTCTACCCTTGCATGTAGATCGGATCGTAGATTGTTCCCCCAGTTGTATTTATTGCTGTTGGTAACCTTAGTGTCCATAAACTTAAGATTATTTCCTAAGGTGACAACGAAGGACGGGTCTCACTGTACCTGGAGAAGACGTCGACTAGACTCACTTGGACTCTCTGGGGGGTTCTCTTCACTCGAGATGGTTTTGTGAAGAAACTTGTGCCAGCCTGTTTCATTAAGCAAGTTGTCGGGGTAACTGTTCCAACCGCCCTTTCTGTATTAAAATTCTACGATGTTGGATTTTATCACCAACTAGTGTTTTTAGTATGGGAAGTTATTGTTTGTGTGTGGTTTGAACTCTTAGATTTTTTAGGCATGTGATTCAATTGTTTGTTTCTTTAGAGACTTTAGGTGATTTTATTGAAATTTTCTTTGTTTGCGTGTGAGTAATTAAATATTTAATCGTGGTTGAATTACCGAGACAATCTCGTAGACTTCAGGGCAACCTCCTGAGTATACACCAAGCCAGCTTGAAGGGCACGAGCTCTTGTATCACCTACTGACAGTAGAGTTGGATCACCAGAAGCCAGAGAGTCATCTTTAATTGTTCATCCTGATTATCAAGTACAAACAACAGAGTATATTTTTGAGCCAATTTCATTTTCCGAAGTTACTGGTAGTATTTCTCCTACCAGTGAATTAGCTGAAGAACCTAAAATTTCTGAGCTTGAAACTGAACCTGCTGCTACTCCATCTTTAGGATTTGCTTCTCCAGCTTCTACTGGTCTTGGTTCACCCAGGCCCAAAATCTTCCTTCTGGCCTCATTTCTATTGAAGAACTTGTTAGTCCAGACGAAGACGTAACTCTTCCCGAAAATCAACCAACTTTAGATCTTAGGGAGCTTGAATCAATTTTCTACTATCCTTTTAGGAGTGACGCTTGGTACGTATCATTGACAAATTTTTTAGAAAACCCGGGTCTTAGTTTTTCACAACCTTTTATGGGTCGATACCCCGGAATGAATATGGTGTGGGATCCATCTCAAACTCAACAGACTATGCAACCTAATGTGCAATTATCAAGTCAACCTAGACAGCCTTTGGTTGCTGGTCCAACCCAACAACCTGTCCAAACTACTGTTCAAACCTCTACACCTGGTTTAGTTCAGCAGCCTGGGCTTAGTTCACCTCGAACATCACCTCAAATTGCTGCTGCAACTACTGTGACTTTTGTTCAACCTACCACACCTATTTCTAGAGTATTGGTAGCTCCGGTTTCTACTGTTCCTGCATAAGTGCAAACTCCTCAAGCCTCTTTACCACAGTCAGGACCTACAGTTCAGACTTTGGTCCAGATGCCTGCAGGACAAGCTGGTCCAAGTATGGTTGTCACAAGTCAACTGCAATTCACTTATCAACCGTACCAGGGACAGTATCAATTCGGTCCTACTGTAAAAAACCCAGTTTATCAGTATCAACTGTACCCTGTCTATACTTATCAACAACCTCAACAACTCCAGTTTGGTCCAGTTAATCATGGTTTCCGAGGAGGTTGTAACATTCCTAATGAAAATCCAATTCCAGGTTATCCTGGATATCCTCCTCTTGGGGCTGGTCTTGTTACCCAAGGTTTTCGCGACCCTAACTGTCAGTTACCATTTATTGCAACTTTGGATTTACCTGATTTGTCGTGCCTTACGAATGATCCGATTTACTATCTTCCGTATTGGTCGCCAATGCCTAATAAGTTGCCCAGTGATATCCCGAAGTTCGAGGGTAAGTCAGGAGAGGATCCGTCAAATCATGTTATGACTTATCACATTCCATCATTGATGATTCAATTTGATTACGTCTTTTTCAGCGAACTCTGATTGGTTTTGCTGCCAAATGGTACATTGAGTTACCACGAGGCTCTTTTTATAATTTTAGTCAGTTAGCCACCTCTTTCTTAACTCATTTTCAGTTGCCTGTCAAATACGAAAATGGCACGAAATTGTTAACTTCACTAAAACAATCCACGTCCACATATATTTCTGATCATATTCATGAATGGCGACGTAGACGACGTTTGGTGAAAGTTTTCATTCCAGATCAAATTTTAATGGAATGTTTTGTTAAATCATTGTTACCTAAAATCACTGAAGATGTAGCTAAGGTAGGAGTTGTTACTAAAGAGCAAGTCATTGCTCAGGCTCAGTACCTTGACCTCGTCTATACGCAGTTAGGTACTTTACATGAAAAAATCCCCAATCTTCCAAAACATAGTCAAATAACTGCAGCTCCTTCAGGGTCTCATGCCGCTGATGGTATGATTGGTTCAGTTAGTACTAAAAGAAAGAAGAAATCTTCAAACAAATCTTCTCCTATTATAACTTTACCAGATTCCCTGACAGAAGACTCTTCCGCTAAAATTCCTACCGATATCCATGTCGTAGAATCATCTATGTCCAAATAAAAATACGATGGTAAAAATAAGGGAAAGAAGAAAAACAAACAAAACTCAAAAGAGAAAACAGATAAAAATGAATCTACTGACGAAAAACGTAAACCTCGCTATCCTTGTTTCATTTGTGACGAGGATCATTTTACTAAAGACTGCCCACATCAAGCAGAGGTTTTGAAAATCGTCAAACGTTCTTAAATGCCTGCTGTATTGAATGATCCTTTTCCTAATCAAGATAGTAAGATGATCGGTTCTTCCTTGAATGCCTCATAAGAACCCATTATGATGATGTCTCATGTCAGGATTGCGACGCAATCGAAAGATTATGGTAGTAAAAATCCTGTTGGTGGTAAAGAAACAAAATCTTCTAATTCAAACCCATCAACTACAACTCCTCCTGGTTCTGATCCGCTACAGATCGAGAAACCTAACCCTGACTTAGTAATCAAACCGCCTGCTAAAGGTATACTTCGGAAATCAACTTTCAATCCACATGCGAGAGCTGCTCAGAATTATAACATTGTTGAAGACTTAGCTATTTCCCCTTTAGCAGTGTCGGCTTTGGAAGTGCTGCAATCATGCCCAACACAACATAAATTACTATTGTTTGCTATAGGAGCTGTTGATATTCATGATTCGAACCTAATAATCTTTGATTTAGAGAATAGTGCACCCCGCCTACCTCATCAAATGGCTTTCCAGATTCCAGTGTTAGTCAAAAATAGACCTTGCTTTCAGACTATGATTGATGAGGGAGATTCTACGTGTATTATGTCAATCCAGTGTTGGAGATCACTTGGTTCTCCCACACTCAATCAGTCTCCGACGATTCTAAAGGCTTTTGATGGCCGAGGGTTCCATCCTTTTGGTATTTTGTAGGATTTACCTATAGGGGTCGAAGGCAAAATTGTAAATCTAGATGTGGAAGTGGTTGATGCCCCTCTAGATTACAATCTTCTTCTGGGTCGCAGTTGGTCTTATGCTATGACTACTATTGTTTCATCGGTCTTTTGGCTTATCAAGTTTCCTCATAACGGAAAGATCATTACGATAGACCAGCTGACTTATTTCTCATCCGACCCAGCCTCTTCAGATAGTATTCAGCACGTCGGTAAAACAACTATCCCTTATAAGGATGTTGGGGTAGGTTTGATTAAAGATTCTGGTTTACTAAGAACTTTTTCCTTCCCTCCTCCTAACGTATCACCTTCTATTGCAACTATTCATATGATTTCATTGAACAATATTGTTTTTGATGATCCTCAGATCGTACCTTTCGATTCTGAGGTGGATTCATTTAATGGCGCGATGCCTTTGAGTCCCTTTAAATTGTGTATCAGGCTGTACAGTCGTTTTCTGACTCTTGTTCAACTGAAACTGATCCAATGAATGTCGTCCATGGGGAATCACTTTCGATATCAACCTCAGTTTCAACAACATTTTCTGATCCTATTCATACTGATGAGCGGATTCGTGAACTTTTGTCTGTTGATGATTTACCATGGGAAGATCTTCATCATCGATCTTCATTTTTACCTGAGCTTGATCATTTTGAAAATGATTTTCATCTATTTTTACTACTGACTATGTCAAAGAACCACAGAATCCATTACAACATCCTGATTCTGAGTTAATTTGGGAAATATCTCTCGAACGGTTCCTATTGACATTTAAGTTAAACCCAGAATTATTGAAAACATTCATATAGGTGCTTCTTGTATGGACGATGAAATCCAAACCTATAAAGCCCTATTTCAAGAATTCCGCAACGTGTTTGCCTAGTCATATGAAGAAATGCCAGGAATCGATCCATCAATTGTTGTCCATGAAATTAAAACTTACCCGGATGCTAAACCTGTTCGGCAACGTTTACGTCAGATATATCCGAGAAAAGCCGCTGCTATTAAAGCTGAAGTTGAGAAATTAATTCGAGCAGGTTTCATTTATCCAATTCCTTTAACCGATTGGGTATCGAATATTGTTCCTATTAACAAAAAGCAAGGAACAATAAGAATATGTATCGATTATAGGGATATTAATTGAGCTTGTCCTAAAGACAATTATCCAACCCCCTATATTGATCAAATTATTGATGATTGTGCCGGTAGTGAAATGTTCTCCTTTATGGATGGATTTTCTGGTTACAATCAAATCAAAATACTCCCTGCTGATCAACCTAAAACAACTTTCATTTGTCCATGGGGGACATTTGCTTATTGCAAATTACCTTTTGGATTGAAGAACGTTGGAGCAACTTTTCAAAGGGCTATGTCTTATGCATTTCATGACATCAAGCACATTGTGTAGCCTTATTTGGATGATTTACTTGCCCATTCATTACGTAGAGTCGATCATCTCACTCATTTACAAGCTATCTTTATGAGATGTAGGCATTATCGAATTAGACTGAATCCACACAAATGTGTATTCTGTGTAGAAACGGGTCGTTTACTGGGATTTTTTGTTTCAAAATCTGGCATTTATGTTGATCGCTCGAAGGTTGAAGCTATCATCAAATTACCTCCTCCTTCGACTCTTCGCCAACTCCAAAGTTTGCAAGGGAAAGCAAACTTTTTACGTTGTTTCATTCATAACTACGCCGAGATAACGAAAGGTTTTACCAGGTTGTTGAAACAGAAGACTCCATTCCTTTGGGATGAGATAGCTGACAAATCTTTTGATACACTTAAACACGCGTTAACCGATGCATCGTTACTGCATCCTCCCAATTACAACCAAGATTACTTTTTGTATCTCGCCGCTTCTCATTCCACCATTGGGATGGTTTTAGTTCAGGAAGATGAATTCAAAAACGAACATGTGATATTTTATCTTAGTTGAACTTTGAATCCGACTGAGCTTAAATATTCACATGTGGAGAAATTGGTTTTGACAACTGTTCAAGCTATCCAAAATTTCGTCACTACATTTTATTACACAAAACCATGGTAATTTCTGACTGTAACCCTATGATGTATATCTTGACCAAACAATTGCTAGGGGGCAAGTATTCCAAATGGATAGTTATCCTGCAGGAATTTGACTTGGAATTCGAAAAATCTAAGGCAAAGAAATCTTTGGTTTTTGCCGAACTGATATGTGATTTCCCGCGTACTGATACTGAAACTGTGGCAGAAGAGCCCATTGTGAATGAATCCTTGTTTCTTATTAGTACTCTTGATCCATGGTATGGAGATATTATTGTTTATCTCCAAACCCAATCATTTCGGCTTGAAATCTCACGATCTCAGCGACGGAAAATACATTTCCAGTCGCAACAATACAATATTATTGGTGATACACTCTATCGTCACGGGGCGGATTCTATTTTTCGACATTGTCTAACTCATGAAGAAGATGAAAAGGTTCTGAATGACTATCACTTTGGAGGATGTGGTGGTCATATGTCTGGGTATGCCATAGCCCAAAAGATATTGCGCGCTGGTTATTTCTGGCCATCCTTATTCAAAGATTGTATCTATGCAGTCCGAAAATGCCATAATTGTCAAATTTTTGATTGTAAGATGCGTGCTCCACCCACTCCTCTCCACCCTATAATTGCTGTTGGTCCTTTTGAAAAATGGAGTATTGACTTTATTACATGTAACCCTCACTCAGCTGGAGGGCATGCGTATATCATCCTAGCAGTAGATTATTTTACTAAGTGGGCCTAGGTGATGCCTACATTTTCGGCAGATGGAAAAACTGCTACAACTTTCGTATTCAATCATATAATTGCTAGATTTGGTGTTCCTCAAGCTATTATTATTGATCATGGAAGTCACTTTCGAAACATCGTGATGACTGAACTGACAGATCAACTTGGCATGCGTCACGATAGTTCTACTCCATATTACCCACAGGCTAATGGTTTGGTTGAAGCTATCAATAAAGTTTTAGTCACTATGATCCAATGAATCATTGGTATTCATAAGTCAAATTGGCATAACATGTTATTTTTAGCACTTTGAGCATATCGAACCTCAGTGAAAACATCAACTGGTTTCACTCCTTTTCAACTGGTTTACGGTTTGGAAGCAGTGTTACCTATTGAATGCAAAATTTTGTCATTACAATTAGCCATAGAATTACTCCCAACCACTTCTAAAGAGGAAAAAAGTTTTTTGTACTTAGCTCAGTTAGATGGGAATCGACACAATGCTGCAATAGCAATTGAGACTCATGCGAAACGAATAAAAGCTTAGTAAGACCGAAATGTTACACCTCATAATTTTTCGAAAGGAGACCTAGATTTACGATATGATCAAGCAAACGATAAGCTAGGGGTTGGAAAATTTGTACCTATGTGGCATGGTCCTTATATTGTTAAGAAAAAGCTGCAAAAGGGGCCTATGAATTGGTAGATTTTGACGGTGTCTCTTTGGGTAAACCCAAAAATGGGCTTTATCTGAAGAGATATTATGCTTAAATTTCAGTGTGGAGATTTTTGTTAGTTTCTTTATAGCTGGTGTGTTTTAGATTAGAAAAGTGTGCCTAGTTTAGAGAGTGCTTTTATCACAATTCCTGCTTATCTTGATTTTACTCTTGATATTGCAGATGTCGACGTCTCTTCAAACATACATTGGTTTTGCTGATGGTGCTTGTCGTAGTACACGAAACATTTCTTCCGCAGCTTGGGTTATCTATTCACCCTCTGATGAGTTAGTATCTATGCATGGGGTAAGCCTCGGTCAAACAACGAATAACATTGCAGAGTATAGTGCAGTGATCGAGTTATTATCTGAATCCATCTCATTTGGGATTCAGAGTTTGATTGTTAGGTTAGATTCTGAACTTGTTGTATTACAGCTTAACAAGGTTTATGCCATTAGAAATACAATGTTATTAAGATTATTTTTTAGAGTTCGTCTCTTGGAACGTGAATTTGATTACATCGAATATCAGCATATTCCAAGACATTTAAATACATTATCAGATGTAGTGGCTTCTCGTATGATAAATAGACATTTGCAATAATCAAAACAGTAAATTTAAAAACATTCAATAACATGTTACACAAGATAGCCGGTAATAATGATATATCATAGCATAGAAGAAGTGTGTCAAAATATATATTGTCTTCGATCATAGGTTGAAAAACACCTTATGATCGGCAAAATAATAGTACAAAAGGACAAAATGTCGTGTGAATCTACAAAAGCAATCATCCTATCCCTAGTGATGATCACGATAAGAAACCACTGCTTGGGCCACCCTACAAAGGAACCTCCTAAAAGGTCTTGGGACCCCAATTACATAACGCTGTAACCTAAGTGGAATATCATCTATACCAGTCTCTGGAATATCAGCTGTCAAATGCTCTAGATGATTCTCCAAATCAGTCAGGATCTCCATAAATTGGTCCTGTGGGGCTAGTACTGCTGCAGCTGGGTGTCTCCTCTCGTAAAGCTGGAGAGTGGCTGGTCGTCGTGGACCCACATCTACATTTAAAACTTTTATTTTCAGTTTTGGATGATTTAAAAATAAAAAAAATTAGTTAAAACTTAGAAACTGTTGAAAATGATTTTACCTGAATCATCCCACTGCTCTCCTAGTGGAAGAATCGTGTCTGGGTCATCGCGATAATCCATCCCGACATATGGAAAATCCTGAATCACAAAAATTTGGTTGCTCAATCAACGAAAATACTCAGGCGTAAATCGAACAACCTCTGAACCATCCTCAAGGTGACAGGCCATCAAAGCAACCCAACGCATTATCCTAGGCTCTTGAGGAATATCAGCCTCAACGGAAAGTTGCTGTGGGATTAGCATAGGGACCCTCTCTAGATCAAATCTCACAATGAGGAAACCATATCCAAAGTTTTACAGTTGTCCATTCTTTGCTCTGGTTAGTTGGCCTTTTAAATTTGCCAACACAGCTTCGCACTAGTTGAATATGGTACCTCGATAAAAATCTACAGTCATCTGCATCTGGGATCCAGTAGCCACATGCAATGCTACACTCCCGCATAGTCTGGTGACAGTAAATGCAATAACCTTAAGTTCAGGACGATCGATAGTTTTAATATCGATCTGTTTGTCCTTTGTTTGATCATTGCAAAACTCCAATCGGAGACTAGCGACAGACTGGCCACCTGGCCTAGTCCCGAAAAGAGATAATCGTTCGCCTCTCTTGGGAAAACAAATCAAAAAATATATGTCGTCTAGCTCAATTTCGAGCCGGTGGCCACCAATCACGAAACACTAGTCCTGTATGTTCCACCTGTCTACTAGCCATTGCAAGAAGTCTACTTGGGCCCTCATGCCTGGTATGGCCCAGAACTTAAACAGTCCACATGCTTTCAATGCCTGTATTGTGGGTGGATGATTTATTGCGGCAAGATCCACATCCTCATGCTTGCGTTCCCACCAAATAAGCATTTTGAGTGTCCTATAATTCAAAAAAGACATTTTAGAACAATTTTGTTCGGAAAATTTTGGGCAAAAATGGAGAAAAATCAATTTTAAAATTCATTTTCACGGGGTCTGCACCCACTACTTACAGACAGTGCGTAGGTCCGCATGGGTTGTAAGCAACAGGTGTGGACCCACGACTTTTTTCTTTGTAGAAAAAAGTCGAGGTCTGCAGGGGCCGCGTGTTGCACTTGCGGACCCCCGCGAGCGAATTTCTAAACTAATTTTTCCTTTAAAAATCAAAATTAAAGCCTAAAAATGAAATGTAAATGATTAAAATGCAAGATAAAGAGGATGTGTGTTACCTGGAGCTAACGGTTTTCGATTCCAACGGATGGATTTTCCAGAATCTTCAAAGGAAGTTTTTTACCCAAAAGCTCTCACTTCTCACTCTAAAATCAAATGGTAAAAATGAACTTGGAAAAGCCCTTTTTATAAGATTTTTTGAATAAATGAATTTTTAATTGATTTATTTTTCACTTTAAAAGGGTAACTTTTTAAATACGTTTTTATTTATCTTAAATAGGTAGGAGTAATTTTTTGAGTTTTTGTGTAGAATATTGGATTTTTAAGGGAAAATTGATCATTTTTCAACAAAGAGTACTTTTATCACTTTTTCTAACTCTTTAAAAAATTTACAAAAAAGCGAAACATTGGAGTCCTCTTTAAGCTCTTTTCTGACTCGTAAAATATGAAAAGATTGCCGAGTTTTTCCTTTTTTAACTCGTTAATGGAATTAAAAGGGCAGTCCACTTACAACTCTTTTCTGACCATATAAACATGAAAAGATTGTTGGAATTTTGTCGTTTCAAGTTCGATATTGGTTATAAAATGACGTGTCTTCGATCGTTTTTTACTTTTTTGGATCAGAGCCACTAATTATGAAAAGTACTCCTTGATCGTAATGGTCAAGCGGTTCTCCCAAGTATTGTTTTATACTTTTTCGGGCTTGAGGGACACAAATTTATGAGAAAGGACCCCCATGGAGTTTTCTTAAGTTTTTCTTTTGATTCCTTAAAATTGAAAAACACCGAGTTTTTCCTATACTAGACTCGTTAAAATTTAACAGTAAAGGACCTGTTCAATTTTAAACAGGAACGAATCACTCCTTCTTAGGGTTTGAATTTTAAACTAAGTTGGACTCATCCGAAGGATGAGCTTATAAACAAGCAAATGTTATCCTCCTCAAGCTTGTTAAAAAATAAAGAGGTACTTGCCATAAATGGTGGGGGAAAAAGAGAAAAATGAACCTGTTTGTTACACTTTGTATTTTAGAAAAGCAGTTAACCACTTTTGAACACGACACTTTTTGTTCACCTGGGATGGGAAATCCTTTGCCTAACAGTTAATCAAACCGTATTGAAAGTCTTCAGCTAGTTTCTGGGTATTATCTTTGGGTCAATTGTCACTAAACCATCTGCAGTGTCAGTATGTGTTCAAGAGGTCAGTTCAAATAAACCATTCATTTGCAAAATATATGTCATCCATTTTGACCATCCCTGAGTCAGTCCTTGCGAATATATTTATTCAAAACTTGATCTATGATTTCGTGTTGTGGGCTTGCCTACGACAGATCGCTTTCTATCGACTTCAGCTCATTATCTAGAAAGATGATCTAGAAATCGTCAGTACCTTGAAATTTGCATTCCCTAATGGCAGGTTTCTTGCCTTCGATGATAGATTGCATCATTGACCTTCGATCAAAGGATTCTATGACATGTTGGACACTAGCTCATTTATTCACATTTCATGGATTGTATTGAGTACTTTGAGAGCCATTGACATTACTGGTGGTTTCTCTCACACTTGTTAACAGTTCACATCATTTACTGGTAATCAAGTGATTTTTACCATGTTCGACTTCGACACATTCATTCACATGGATAGAATCGTACTAGTTCGGGAAGCAGAAATCAAGACCCTGGATCTAGTTTCTACCATCTAGGCTGTGAGGAATTTTATTATTCATTATACAGTGGACTATTCATAAACAGATGGCTGTGCCCATACTGTGTCTACATATGTCTATACTCTTGATGTATTACAAAATCATTCCTGTATCAGAACAGTTTAGTCAGTTTTCTAGTCAGTTTTGATCTGAGTATGGGAATGCCTACCTCAGCAATGATATGTTCACATATATATATTTTGCATTGAATGTTTTTATAGGTTATGACTGGGGTGTCCATAGGATGATCCTTGAAATTATAAAGTACTTCGCTCTTCATAGATGACAAACTCTATCTTCATCTATTACAGACTTCGCACTTTAGGGGGCAATCTGTTGCACAAAAAATTGTCACCTTGACATTCTGCAATCTGTGTGAGTCCATTACCACTCATACTTTTCTCCTTTGCAAGTCTTAAGCCTTAGTTTCTCATGTCAAGCCTTGAAAATAAGAGAAAACCTTGAAAAGTTTCTAAAACTCTAGTTTCGCACTTTCTCCTTGCATTACTTGCGGTCCCGCACCTAATGGTCATGTCTCCTGCGCACTTGACCTCTTTGTCTCTGTGTTATGGGTGCGGACCCCTGTAAAAGTTAAAAAGCATGAGTATATTCTAAAAAAACTATTGGCATTATGATACAGGTGTTGTCCTTGATGGCAACTCACTCAGAGGTTTGATACAGGTGATGGCAACTTAATTAGATGATAGATCAGAATGCAGCAGGTCAAGAGAGAGGTATATGCAGGTTGACCGTGATGAAAGTGCGTATATATGCGGGTTAGCGAAGCAAAAGGTGCGTATACATATACACGCAGGTTCACAGAAGGAAAAGTGCGTACATGGTTTTGGTCCGTGGTATTTGGTCCATGGTATTTTGGTATTGGTCCATGGTATTTGGTTCAAAATGATGACCCCAAGTATTGGGTCCATGGTATTGTTTCTACATGGTTTTGGACCATGGTATTGAGAGAAGCCTAACTTATATAAGGAGAAGATCATTAGGCAAAAGGGGGGCAAGGAATGGATGTCTAATGAAGTGGGAAGATCTAGTATTGCTGGTTATCTGTTTGTGCTGCTTGGCTCGGGTTGGATATGACAACGAAGGTATAAGTAATTATATTTAGATCTTTATGTGGGTTGTCTCTGGTGAAAGCGCGTATACACGCGGTTTTGATATAGTTAAGTAGCGTATGCATTATGAGATTTGGTGTTTCAGGTTACTGTTGATTCTAGTGGTTGTTGCAGAGTTCTGGGCTCTGGTTTACGTTCTGTGTTTTTGATGACAAGGTTTCAGTGATTAAGTATTGGGTGATTTAGAGAGTTATGATACAAGTATAAGTTGATGATTGTATTGCAGCAGTGATTGTTTTGTACTTATGGATCTAATCTGAAAATTGATGAAACGTGGTCCCTGAAGAAAAGAAGGTTGCAGCCTTCTGTAGGTCAGCACCTACATACTAGTATATCCGTTAGTACAAGAGCTAAGGGGGTTGTAGCTCCCTTCCAGAAGTAGCTGGAAAATGAGAGAGGGTTGTATCCATTTGCAGGTTGAAGCCTGGTAAAAGACTGCACCAGTACATTGTAAAAGAAGTTTCTTATTAAAGGAAGAAAGAGACGAATTGCAGCAGGTGGTGTTAAGCCTCAAACCTGCACCTTCCTATACACCCTCTTAGCCTTCTTTCTCCACTCACTCCATTCATCCAGTTGTTAAATCATTGCATTATAGTCTAAAAAGGATTGTTTATATGGTTTTCTGACTATACTTATGACTGTTGTTTGGTTTAGTTTTTTGTTCATGCAGCTGCAGAAACTTGTTAGTTTCCACAACCAACACAGGTTTCCGCATCCAGCACAGGATTCCGCAGTTATTTTGTTAAAAGCTGTGCTCCAGGTGTCCTCTGAAGAAACGAGCTACATGGGCAAGCTCCAGTTGGTGGATACATGGAACGTGTCCCTTCAAATAGACCAAATCATCCATGAGAGGCCGCGGTCAATCAAAGTCAAAGACAAGGCCAGCCAAAGAATTCAGCGGTGGCACGTCACTATTTTGGGCACGTGAATGATACGTGGCATAGTCCTCAGCTCACAAAGGCACCAGCACACTTGGAGATCGTCCCTGAAACATGAATTTAACAGCCAACCACTCCAAAGATTTAAGAAACATGATGACAGTTACACTAGATCTCGGCTGAAGAGATCTACGTGTCTTTAGTAACGCAGTTAATAGTGTAGAAGTTGTTAGTTAGCTTTAGTATTTTGGAATTATAAATAACGCGTCATTGAATGCTATGAAAAAGCTTTTTGATATGTGTGAATCTTGAACTGTTTATGTAATTCCGCACTGCTGGTTATCTTATCACTCCACTGTTTTATATGTTGCTGTTTTAATACATGAGAAGACTTTTCTGAGTTCAGCCGTGTGATTATTTGTTGATTGGCTGAAGTGGCAGAGGGCCCCTGCACGCTGAAGCCTTGTAAAGTTTTTATTTAGCTTTATTATGTTTTTGCTTTTCTCATTAGTTTGTACATAATATACTGTTTTATGTTTCTGCTGTTCATATCTTCACCTTTGTTTTCTTAGAGCTGTAAACTGATCAGTGCTTTTCTGCAGGTTTTCTTAGGCAGCCCGGGCAATTTTTCATCTTTTTGATAATTTTTGGCATATGAGATCATCTTGTCCTTCCTGCTAACTTTCATTTTCTGAAGTTTAAATTTAGCATTGTCCTTTTTAAGTTGTGAATTGTTTATTTCTTTTTCTGCTATTTAGATATCATATTTCTCATCAACTTATGGTTTCTTTCTATGGTCAAGCGACTATATCAGCAAGAAATCAGAATATTACTAACCGTAGTGTGATTTAGTTATCATATTGCTTACTCATGGTTGCTTTCCATAAGGTAGATTGAGCTGAATGGTAAAGGACTAGAAGAGTTCAAGTAGTGTGATTAGTTTCTTTTATGCAATTTACTTTCTTGTCATTTAGATATCATATTGCTTGACATGTTCATGATTACTTCCCCAAGGTAGATTGAGCTGAAGGGTAAAGGATTTGAAGAATTCAAGTAGTGTGATTAGTTTCTTTTATGCAATTTACTTTTTTTTTGTCATTTAGATATCATGTTGCTTGACTTGCTCATGATTACTTCCCGCAAGGTAGATTGAGTCGAAGGGTAAAGGAACTGAAAAGTTAAAGTAGTGTGAATTAGTTGCTTTGCTTTAAGTTTGAGTTGTTTTTAGTCTTTACTTCCTTTTCATTTCAGCAGCAAGGATACTGGGCAATTGTCATTAGTTCACTATTTGCTGCATTTGTTTTCTCTTAAGAATTGATTTCATTTTAGTTATTGTAAAGCTTTCTTTTGAGCACTTTCAAGTTTAGAAACCATCACCATCTACACTCCATACTTCACTTTCATTCTCACCATCACACATTAAGGAAAAATAAAATCCAAAAACAAACTAAAAAGCTTAAAACGACAAAAGCCTAAGGAAATGGTTATCGAGTACATATAGTACAGTTCACTTCGTCAGTTTACGAACCCCGGGTTGACATTTTAAATAGCAATTTAGATCACACTAAATTGACCAAACATTTTGGCGCCGTTGCCGGGGAAGTGAAATTAGGTAGCCAATCTCTAAAAAAAAAATAATATAAAAACAAGAAAATTTCAAGGAAGGAAAATTGATAACCTCTCAAAGTATGCTCTCCTCTTGCGCTTAGTGTGATCTGGAGGATCAGAAAAGAGAAAGTTAT
>APFE031477035.1:0-13018 GCA_000404065.3 Pinus taeda
AATGAAATGAAGTATTATTTCCGTTGCATCTTTGTGTATATGGTTATCTCTGTATTTTGTTGCGTTCCTGTTTAAGTCTGGATCAGTGGTATCAGAGCGGTCTGCTTTTTCTCTATATTTCTTTGCATGTCCCCAACGAGGTCGGGATATAAGGAGTTAGGGCTTGAACTGGTCGAACCTTTGCAAGAGCAGCCTCGCAAATCCCGATGACCTCCCATGGCGGATGAGAAGAAAGACGAGGGGGCAGGAGATCCTATCAAAATCTTGCTCGAAGAAGCCCTCGAACGACAACGGAGCGCAATGATGGACAGCTTTGCCCAGATCCTTCAGCGGCTACCTAGAAGCGACGCATCAGCTTCTAGTAGCTACTCTGGAAACGCCACGCCCTTTAAGGTACAAGTTAATTTTGAAATCCCCATATTCGAGGGTCAGATAGATGCAGATGCTGTAGATAAGTGGTTAAATCTGCTAGAAGGATATTTTTCTGTTCATGAATTTTCAAGTCGGGAAAAGATTGTTTTTTCACTTCTCAAAGCACCCCCCCATGTCAAGGACTGGTGGGAAACCTACTGCGAGCAGAGGGATGAAAGCACAGGTTCACTATTTTCAGCCGCACCCACTTGGGATTCATTCTGGGATGCCATCAAGGAGCAGTACTACCCAGTCAAAAGCTATGAGGACAAATACATCAAATGGACCATGCTGCGGCAGGGACGGGACCAAGATGTGCCTGAGTTCACAAACATTTTTCACACCCTTCGTACACAGTTGGGTAGCAAAGATTCTGAGCTGCATCTGGTACTCAAATATTGTGGCTCCCTACATAGATACATCCAGGAAGAGATAGAGTTCTTGAACATCTCCTCACTTGGCACAGCATACCGATACACTGTCAAAATCGACCAAATGTTCAAACAGAAGAAGAGATACTTTGTATCTGCAAATCTGGAGCCCAAAGAACAAAGCCAAGACGGGGTGACCCAAGACAACCGTCGAAGCTGCAAGAAAAGAACAACACCATGAAACCAAAGAAGGACACAGGAAAGTGGTGTGAGTTCCACAAGAGTCCCACTCATAACACAAGTGAGTGTCGGACCAAGCAGTCGCCGGTGGCTGAGTTGAAGGCTTCCGAATCAGATGCATGTTCTGACCCTGAGCCAGAACCCGACAAGGGGAATGTCAAAGGCAAGAAGATCATTGATGTGGATCCTAGTTCCACTGTTGCCACTGCCAAAATCCAGAAGAATGAGCCCGAAGACCCAGAGGAGGGTGAACATCTTTTCCACTCACAGATGTGGGTGAAGGTTTTGCCACTACAATTCATTGTCGATAGCTACAGCCAAAAGAACCTCATTTCAGCAGAGGTTGTGAAGCAGTTGGGCCTACTGACTACACCACACCCGCAGCCATACAATATCGGGTGGCTTCATGAAGGACGAGATCTCAAAGTTCGCCAGCAGTGCTACCTTCCCTACAGCATCAAGCCCTTCACAGACGAGGTACTGTGTGATGTTACACCTCTGGATGTTTATGATGTATTATTAGGCCAACCATACTTGTGAAGGCGACATGTTGTGTATGAGTCAAGGCCTCGTGCTGTCATTATTTCTTTGGATAATTCATTATACAGGATACCATAGGTAGTCCCACATACTGCCACCTCTTTGATCACTACTAAGAAAGGCAGCAAGCTCATATCACAAACTAGGAAATTTATTTTCTGTCTAGTTCACTCCCAAAGTAAGGGGAAGATCATTGCTACATCCATGACCCCCACGCAGGGTTCCTCTACGCAGCAGCAGCAGCAAAGGAATATGGTCATGACAGAACACAGGAACAACTTCTCCTCACCCACAGGGGTACCACACAAGCTTCAGGTGGGCAACAAATTCTGGTTGCATCTGCAGAAAGAGCACCTTACAAGAGCCCATCAGAAGCTCTGACCACACCGACATGGTCCTTACACCAGTACCAAGGCTATGGGCAACAATGCTTTGAAGCACAACATTTCTCCATTCCTTTTCTTGCACCGAATGTTCAATGTGGACTGCTGTCGACCATGATTCCCACCATTTCTGGACACATCAAAGATTGCAGAACGGCTCACCAGCGACCCAGCTCAGCAGAAGCTTCCTCATCTCCGGGAGGAACTCAACGCAATGGGGACCATTGCTTCCTAAGGGGGGAGGAATGATCTAGGTGTATGTTGGTGGCTACCCACCTATCCCATTTGGACCCCCGCAACTGTCTCTTTCAATTTTTCATTTTCCGTAATTGTAGCACAATTTACTACTTTTAGCAATTTTTTCGGGTCCTGAACTCTGGAGCTGTTTTGAGGCCCTAAACAATGTTTTTTGGGAAATCTGGGGGCAACATGGGTCCATGGACCGATGTTTCCCTTCCCAAAGTGGTATTTCTTGGATTTATCTTTCTAACGAACTATCATACGCGTCAAACGAAAATCGTATGCCAAAGTTATGACCCCGGGAAATTGATGTACCAATTTACCCAAAACGGGTCCCACAATTTGGCGTTTCATCTTCTAGGGTTAGGTTTTGGAATGTGAAGGGTTTTCCATTCTTTCTCAACAATAAATAGGCCTTTGAGCCTCATTGTAACACAGTTTAGAACAGTTCAGAGGCATGTAGCTGCCACATCTCTTCTCAGAGATAAGCTACCATCGCCCTAGCTGGTTTATTTCCATTTCTGGTTGTAAGCATATTTCGGTATTTTCCATTAATGAATTGAAGCATTATTTCCGCTATATCTTTGTGTATGTGGTTATCTCTGTATTTTATTGCGTTCTTGTTTAAATCCAGATCAAAACACTTGTTGGCAGCAGAGGCTCTACCTACGACAAATGAGCATATTTAAAATTGATTTACAGAGGAGACTTTGTTTTTATCTTTATAAACCAAGCAGTGGCTGATGTAAATACAATGACTAGCTTTAGGAAGTAAATAATCAGAGTTAACATAGAAGAAACAAACTATCATTAACAGCTGAAAGCATGATATACTTTATCTTTCTATACTAAAGTTTATTTTCCAAAAAACCATTATGTTTTGGAAGTTTAGAAAATTCAAAAGAAAATCAAAGATAACTGGTTCTTCCAAGTGAATTGCCAATTGTTGTGGCTAGCAACAACCCCCCTTCTTATTTAGTTTTATTGCTAATACTAAATAAGTGGGGACCCTTTTCTAAAAAATAAAAAATAAATTAGCACTTATATTCCCTTTTTGAATAGATCTTACTATCATAAACTTAGGAGAACACCTGCGAAAATCCAAAAGGACTTAAGTTTTATGATAAGTTCTAACCAAATCGTTCTCTCAATATTAAAGCGTCACATCACAAAAAGGTAATGGATGACACCATAAAATAAAACTACTAAGATTGCGAAATCGCGATGCAAGATCGCACACTGAAGAAGCTCATCGCACGTCGCAATTTTCTTATGCCTCAAGTGTCACTTAAGGTAAAATACCTCAACCCAGCGATATGCGATATTGCATCTCACAAATCGCATCTCACAGAAACATGTGGTGAAAAATGATTGTTAAACACAATAGATTAGTGATATTACGATCTACGATATTGCAAAGCAAATCGCAAAATCGCTTTATCACATATCCGTAGGGCTCATTGTTCAAAACGTTTCTCCATAATTCGATGCCAGGTTATGTGCATTAATGTTAATTTAACGAGTTATTTGATGATCACTGATGAGATAAGGTTTGGATCTAATCGAAAGGTCATTTCATGTAGGGTGGTATATTTTATATGATTTCGGCATTAAAAGCTTTCCCATCACCTTATTTCTTATCATTACTCTTTCCTTATTTGTAAATTGTAGGAGTGAAAAGTAGAATGGTATACGTAACAGTGTTCAGAGTATAATGGGAAAGAAGGGAAAAGCTCTGATTTCTGAAGACAAAGAAATGACGCCCTTATACACGGACACAACTTGTAATAGAGACACCGACATAACTACTTGGGAAGGCATGTAGTGTCTACTTGAAGAAGAAAATCCTAGAGTAATGGAGGTTAAAGAAACTGCAGACTCACGCGAGTCATCTGAGGTGTCGATTATAGAACTTGCATGATTCATTCTTGCACTAGAAGCGGCGAGACCCAAGATTCTTCCATACATAGACATGGTCAAATGGGTACTGGATAGTGTTGACATAATAGATAGACAATTTAAGACTCAGAACCAAGAACTCATTGGGTCGTTCACTTAACAAAATTTAGGGTTTATCTATCCTCTAACAAAATGCACAAGAGGCGAAAACTATCGCCTGGGAAGCCCAAATCGGGAAACGGAGGTAGTTTCTGATGCACGATCAGCGTGTCGCCAAGAAAAACCACCTGAGAAGGAAACCCTCCAATCACTCATATGCCTGTAAGCTCAGATAATTGTAGAAAAAGGTGCTAAAGACTAAAGGAAAAACCCAAGCTCTAAAAACTAGTGGTATTTGTGAGGGATATCCTTAAATGTGCTTGGTTAAACCGCATAGTTATTGCATGACTCTCAAATGCCTTATTAACTCTACTGAGAAGATAGTGCCAGCACTTGCCGATTTTGTTTTTGCAGGGAAACTAAAATCGGAGGTCGACCAACCAACTCTCCTGAAGCCGATGTTGAATGCTTGCAACCACACAGAATAGATACATAGATAGTTAATCTCGAGATTTAGTTTTAGTTTTAGTTTTGATTTATTTTTGCCTTAGATGAGGATGGTCATTTAAACCTCCTCCTATATTTTTGTAATAGATTATTTTTAGGATTTATCTAGTAGTATTTCAACCCCTCTCATGCATTTAGAAAGGGGTCCTAAAATTTGTCAAAAAAAATTCCTCGGAACATGAATTTCTGCACCCTCGGAGGAGGTTTTGATGAATGAATGGAACAAGATTTATTGATATTTGTGTTTAATGTCTGCTACTGAAATGCACTTTTGTATTCTTAGTAGATGTTGAATTAGGAAGAGATAAATAATTATCGCTGAAGCTCATGAGTAGAACTTGTTATCAATGGAACCTTTATCTCTTAATGATTTATGCTTATGTCTTAAGGTGATATTTATGTTCAGTTATTTATAGCTGAATGCTTGAATGCTTTAGTTATCATTTGGAACTTATGTACAATGATGACTATTCTCTTTATGCTTAATGTATGAATGACTTATTATGCGATATGTTTCTCACAATTGTTCCGGCTAACTTTTTATAAAAAACGATTCATTTTTATTGAATTATTTTCTCATAGCAATTAAATGATCTTTATTACCAATTGTTGTTAGAAATTATTTTAGATCACATAACTGAAAGGTTAAATCCCGAGTTAGTATTAGGATTAGATATTTCTATTCATTAGAATACAATTGCATCTTGTTAAATTAGATTTAGAATAAAATCATTTTACTTAGGAATTATTAGAAAGGAAATATCAATTCTCATCACACACACAAATTGGGAAACTAGTCATATTATCCCCAGTTGGACCCACCATCCCAAACGGAAAAGGAGCTGCTTTCAAGGTCTGGACCGGGTGGGTATCCCCCTTGTTGTAGACCCAATTTTTAGGGCTTCAACAGAAACTTATTTGAGGTTCAACAAGAAGGACCAATGCATTCTCACAATGGTTTCCATAACACCAATTAGTTCATGCATTCATTAAGAAGACTTCGTTAATTAAAATGTGATAAGGGCCATACTTTGATTTTTCATATAACTATGATTATAACAAGCATATTATCAGGTAGATAACAAAGATAGAATACGATTAAAGCCACATAATAACAAGTATAATTACTCATCAAAGAAAAGAGAAACTTATACCTTATTAACCATATACAAAATTCAACCAAGTCAAGGACTTCCATGTACCACCCAACTATAGATTGCGTTGAACCAAATATTTCTGTCAAGTAACTACCCCTGTGCCATATTCCAAGAATCAATACGAGATCTCATGGGATAAACCAATTCATAGAAAAACAAGGGAATCCATAGCTTAAACCACCTCCACCCGCACCATACTGTGATCTCACCTAAACCCGTCCCGAGATCGTTAAAACCAAACTGAGCTTAGATGCCTCAGAATTACTTCACCATATGTTGAGGAATTTTCCTATCTTCACCCACCTATTGAGGGCTTCCCAGAGAAAACCATATCCACCCCCAACTCTTGGGCTTTTCTTGAGACCACCCCACCCAGATCCAAAACCTTTTAGCAATCGGAAGTTTAATCAACAAAAATTTCCCTCACACCGTGGCTATTTGGAAATGGCAAGGTAATGTTAAAACCATTGTTGAAACCTAGAAAAAATCATTCCATTGACAACAAATGAACCAAATACACACATGCACATACCATGCATGCCAAAACTAGTTAGGAAATCATACATGCAACCTGTAACCTACAATTATTCCTGTTGAAGCTATTTGATGCAACCTTTCCTTTCTTGATTCTTGCTTTCCTTGTCCTTCCTTTACTTTCCTTTGCCTTCATTTTGTTGCTTGCTTCCCTTCTCTTCTTGGCGCCCTACTTCTCTTTGAGACTAATTCCAAAATAAAACTGACAAAAGAGCCCAAATTGATGCTCTGATGTCTTTTTATTATTGATTCCTCTAATTTCTTCAATTTCCTTCATTTTCCTTCAATCTCCTCCTCACATGCAAATTGTGACCTTTCACCTCCCTTTTGTCCTATTTTCCTCTATTTTCATAAATAAAATACCAATAATGCCTTTCTTCCTTTTTGAAGCCTTTGCTAATTTTCCCTCAGCCATAATACATAACAAGTGATGCCTACTAGGATGTTTTACCCAACATTCAACTAGAAATACTTGTCCTATGACCTTGGTCTTATTTTCTCTTTATTAACTTTATTACATGAATGTTTAGCCCATGTTTTTTAGACATAATTAATAATAATATACATATCCATAAATTTAAAGAGAAATAAAATTGTGATAGTGCATATTTTGGATTTTCAAATATGGTTTCATTAGATCTATTTTGATGAATTATCGAGTAGAATATCGATGGATAAAATTAAGTTTATATAGTAATCACATAATAATAAATTGAATTCTAATGGCTAAAATAAGGTTAATGGTCTTTTTAATCAAATAAGGTTGTTGGAGTGGAGAGACTTGATCGTAGAAAGATGTGTGATGGTGACTAACACCATATCATAAAAATTGATTAGTTAGCAAGGGAATTGGATTTAGTAGATCCATGAGGATCTACTCAAAATCAATATCACTCATTTACAAGCATAGTAAAAGGGAAATTTACACCTATCATTTTAGATATGTTTGTTAGTCGACTAATCGCTAACCAAGTACTAACTTGCACAAAGAAGAGTTGTGTGTCATGAAGATAGTTTAATAGTTTATAAAGGTGAGGATATGAGGGAATTGAGGTACAAAAAAGTCATCACAAGGACCACCTCCTCCAAGAACCCCATTTCCATCACCGGTGATAGCTGTCATATTGTGCTTTGTAGAGGTAATTAATGAGACTTTACAAGGACACCAAACAACTTAGGTGGACCTAGAGAACCTTCCATCCGAGGTGGGAAATCCCAAGGGATCAAACGACTTTAGTAGAGGATCTCCAAATAAGGACATTACTAGGGAGCTTCAAAATATTAAGATCCCAGAATTTGCTAGAGGTCGTGCGAGCGAACAAGTAGAACCTGGGTTGGAGGAACTGAGAAGATGTTTCATAGTAAGAGAGTATAATTCCAATTTGAATGCTAATATAGAGATATTCCAAATCAATGATATTGATATCAATTCATATTATAATTGATAAAATAATTAGTACCATTCTAAATTTTTAATTATAATAATTATTTCATTATGTTACTAAATATAATTAGATTCAATTGATTTTGTTATATTACAAACATCACCATATGGATATTAAATGAAAGAAAAATAAATTAATGATAATTCATATTGGTGACCTATTTTATAATGAAGAGTATAGTTTCATATTTAAAAATTGTTAAGAGTTAGCATAAATTTTATCCTCTTAATGTTTCAGAAATTTCTAATAAAATATATTTATGTAAATATAATTTCTTTTTTTGTCAAGTTAGATATTATGAGATGCTTGACCTTTGGCTTGAGGAACCATGAAATAGGGTGATGCAGGAGCATAAGGATTGAAGGAAAAATGCTTCAAATTTATTCCAAAAATACAAAAAAAGTTTACAAGCAAAGGAGTGGGATCCTTTAGCTCTCAATTTACAAATTTTCTAGATAGCATTTGAGCTAGCATTTAGGGATTGAGTGATTTTGTAATTAATTCATGCAGTTTAGATTTAGTTGAGATTATTGAGGAGAATATCAACCAGATTAGATATTGTTTAAGATTAGGCAGATTCGATCTAGTGTTTAAGGATCTAATCGTTAGGATGAAATGGTATTTTATGTAAGTTCTAAATGATTGTAAGGGTCCGATTTTGATTGATTTGGCTTGTTTTGGCCATGCAAGATTAAGTTACAGAAATTATATCTCTATGTATTTTTGTGCATAATTGGACAATCCCGGAGGTGTTGCATCCCTTCAAAATATCTCTGTGTATTATTGAATTTTCAGTTTGGCTTGAAACTTTATAGTTGTATATAAACTGGTGTGATCATGTTTAATCTCTCTTTCATTGTGTATTAAGTTAAATTGATTGTGTTTCAATCATAGAGCTTTAATTAGCTAAGCTTTGATCTAGAAAGAGTAGAACTAAATCTGACGGAAGAAGAATGGCAGAGTAAAAGATCTCGATGATCAGCAACTGCGGACATAAGAGTGTATGGATTTCTCAATCGTGGTTGAAGCCCCACACTCACTCCTAGTTGTCGACCTCATTTTCAATCCATGTGCTAGTTTAAGTCCCGCTAGCCATAGATTTGATGGCCACTTATATCCAACAGATATCGAGTCATCAAGTGCTCGGAATTTAATTCCAAAAATGGAATTGAACTTTTATAGATCAAGGGTTTATATTAATTATCAGCTCTGTAAGGATGGTTAGCGTCAATCGATATCGCTGTTAACCGTTGGATAAAGTGTGCTTGATCAAACGGTGGAGGATCACTGATTAGTTATGCATCACAATATTTCATGAGTGAATGTACCTTGGCCTTAAGAAAATGTGATTTGTGATATATCGTTGCTGACCATTGGATCAAGTGCGCCTTGATGAATCGGTGGAGGATTGTCGATTAGTTTCGCATCACAATATTTCATGAGTGAATGAACCTTGGCCTTAAGAAAATGAAATTTGTGATATGCGATGCTTAGAGGACTTGTAAAGAACTTATCATTGTGGATAAAATTAAGCATTTCTACTAATTTAGCAGAATAGCCAAGTTTGGAGGTAGATGACTGATACTCCAAAGGAAATCCAAGAAGAAATTCCGCCTGAACTTGTAGAAATCGTTTCCAGTTTTGAATGATTGTCCATTACACCTACACCCAGGCCACCATTTGTGGTATCATAGTAGCCTAATCACACTAAACAGGATCTCAAGGATTAGAAAAAAAATCCAACATGGCTTTTAGAGTTAGAGGAAGAGGTGGTGGTTGAAGAAGAGGACGACCAGTTGCAAATTCTTCGATTATGAAGAAATAGATGAAGGAAATGAGGTGAAGTTTGTTGTACCAAAACTGAAAGGACATGCAGGACTTTGGTGGGATGGAGTGCAGGCAGAAAGAAGAAGACTTGGTAAAGAACTAATTAAGAATTCGAACAGGATGGTGGCAAAATTGAAAAGTAAGTTTATGCCAAGTGACTATCAGCAAACATTATTTAGACAGATGAAGAATCTTAGATGGAGGTCTATGACAATAAAGAAATACACAGAGGAAAAGAGGAGGACAAATCCAAGATACAACTGAGAAAGTTGCAAGATATGTGAATGGTCTTAGAATGGACATTCAAGATTAGATAAGTGTATTGTCTCCTAAAACAATAGAAGAGGCTTATTAGATCATACTAAAGGCTGAAGAAAAACTCATGAGGAAACAGTCTGCCAGAAATAGAGGTAATTTCCAAGGAACGGGAAGTCAAGGTAGTAGAGGAAGATCTACAACACCTAGAGATGGAGCTAGCAGCAGCTCAAGTTAGCATGCACCCACAAGAGGTGATGCAAGCAGCGGAGGGAGTTTCTCCATAGGAAGAGGAGGCAGAGGTAGAGGAAGAGAAGTTAGATGTTACAAATGTAACAAGCTGGGACACAAAGCTTATGAGTGCCCATAAAATATAGGAACAAATCAGAGGAATGCAATTGTTGCAAAAACTGAAGAGGAAGCAACAAAGGTAATAGACGAAGAGAATGTACCAGAGAAAGGAGAATCTTTGGTAGTCAACAAAATTTTGTTAAAACCAGCTAAGGAAATTGTTGAACTAGCACAAAGGAAAACCTTGTTTAGGACTATGTGTAAGGTACAAGGGAAGTGTTGTCATATGATAATAGACAGACGTAGTATAGATAATTTGGTCTCCACAAAAGTGGTGGAGAAGTTGAAGTTGGAAAGAAAGAAACATCTAACACCTTACAAGGTGTCATGGCTTTAAAAGAGATATTTGGTAGTGAATGAGCAATGTGAAGTGGAGTTGCAGTTGGGAAAATACAGAGACAAAATTCTGTGCGATGTGATGCCTATGGATGTGTGCCATATATTTTTGAGTAGAAATTGGCAGTATGGCATAGGAGCTATGCATGATCAAAAGAAGAACACATATAAATTTAGTAAAGATGGTGTCAATCATACTTTACTGTCAATAGAAGAAGAGGATACATCAAGGAAACCTGATCCAAAGACCCTTTTGTTGAGTGGAAAGGAGTACTTGCAGCAGATGGAAGAAAAGAAGGTAAGTTTTGCGTTGGTTTGCAAACCCAAGGTAATAATTACTTCCACAAATGTTTATGATTTACCAATTGAAATTCAAGAGACGCTGGACAATTATTGTGATATCATTGTAGATGATTTGCTTGATGAGTTACCACCCATTAGAAAAATCACTCATCACATAGATTTGATTCCAAGATAAAATCTACCTAATAAAGTAGCTTACAGAATGATTCCCACGGAGAATGAAGAGATCAGTAAATAGGTTCAACAACTATTAGATAAGGGACTGGTTAGAGAGAGTTTGAGTCCTTGTGCAATGCCAACAGTGTTGAGCCCAAAGAAAGATGGAAGCTAGAGAATGTGCACTGATTCGAGAGCAATCAATAAGATAACAATCAAGTACATATTTCCTTTACCTAGAATCAAAGATTTGATGGATTGTCTGAGTGGAGCTAGATATTTTACAAAGTTAGATTTAAAAAGTGGTTATCATCAAATTAGAATTAGAGAGGGAGATGAGTGGAAAACTTCTTCTAAAACCAATGAAGGATTGTATGAATGGATTGTAATGCCTTTTGGATTGTCGAATGCCCCTAGTACATATGAATGAAGTTCTGAAGGAATTTATTGAAAAATTTGTAATAGTATATATGGACGATATATTAGCCTACAACAGATCTAAGGAGGAACATGTGAGACATCTGAATTATGTCTTATAAAGACTACAACAACAAAAGATATTGTTAAATTTAAAGAAATGTTCATAATGAAGGAGGAGTTGGTGTATTTAGGCTTTGTTGTTTCTGTTGAGGGGTTAAAGATGGATCCAGAGAAGATCAAGGCTATCATGGAGTGGCCTTCACCAAAAAAGTGTCCTTGAGGTAAGAATTTTTCATGGTCTTGCTGGTTTTTACAGGAACTTCATAAGGAATTTTAGTAAGATCAATGCTTCAATTATTGACACAATAAAGATGGACAGAGAACCATTTAAATGGACTGCTGAAGCAAAAAATAACTTCCAATTGTTGAAGAGAAAGATTACTGAGAAACCTATTTTGATTTTGCCTTATTTTAATAAACCTTTTCATGTGAAATGTGATGCTAGTGGAGAAGCCATTGGAGCTATTTTGAGTTAGGAGGATGAGCCTATAGCTTATTTTAGTGAAAAGTTGAATGAGACAAAGAAGAAATATTCTTCTTATGACAAAGAGTTTTATGCATTGGTGCAGTCTTTGAAGAAGTGGAGACATTACTTGATGTTCGAGTTCATACTGTATTCAGATAACCATCCATTACAATACATTATGCTACAACCAAAGCTTAACCAGAAGCATTCAAAATGGGTAGAATACCTGCAAAGTTTTAGTTTTGTGTTAAAACATATAACTGGTCAATCAAACAAAGTAGCAGATGCCTTAAGTAGAAAAAGGATTTTTGTTCAAGAAAGACAAATTCAAGTGTTAGGTTTTGATTTTCTTAAAGAGTTATATGAGAAAGATGTAGATTTTAAAGAGGCATTTGAAGCTTGTAGAAATCTTGTTTTGTTAGATAGAAGCAAGTGGCTCAATTATTTCCTGCAAGAGGGACTGTTGTTTAAAAGAAGTAAATTGTGCATACCAAGTTGTTCTATGAGGGAGAATTGGATCAAGGATAAATATACTGGAGGACTTGGAGGGAATTTTGGTACAGAGAAGACTTATGAATAGTTGAACAGGATTTATTTCTGGCCGAAAACAAGGTCTGAAGTGAAAAAGTATGTGAAAAATTGTAAACTCTGTCAGTATGCAAAGGGAAGGAGACAAAACACAGGTTTGTATGTTCCATTACCTATTCCAGATAGACCTTGGGATATGGTAAGTATGGAACAATGTAAACTTTGAAACGGGAACCGATATTGTTACCCGTTTTGTAGAGATAGCAAAAAAGTGACCCAATTTTGAAAAGGGGTGATGCAGAACACACATGTTTTTCTAGAGCATAGTTTTTGGCACTATAAATTTTTTTATGTACATTGCGTTTTAGAATGGTAGTGATTTTGATGTTGATTTAAAAAACTGGTAATTCTACACCATGCCCTTTTTTTAAAAGGTTTTTTTTTTTTTACTTTTAATTTTATAATGTATGAAATGTAAATAATTATTTTG
>APFE031477058.1:3818-48306 GCA_000404065.3 Pinus taeda
AAAGTAGCGTGCCAGCATGGATATCGATCAACTATATATATATCACATATAATATCTGAACTCATAAAGACCACCCTAGCTACTGGAAATTGATTGCAAGAAATATCGCAGAGAGGCTTCAATGCTGAGAGGTGGTGGCTGCAAGTGGGAGGGTGGCCACCGCCAGGCGAGGGGGATATATATAGCAGAAGCCTGACCCGGGAGCAGGGGGAGAGACAGAGGAAAGACTCATTAGCAGGAAACCCGGAGAAGAGATTTTACAGTAGAAGAGCTTTGAGTGATCTGAGTTCTGGGCACGGAGGGACAGAGAGCCTCTGTGGAGAGCTTCTCTGGATCGGGCAACCAGGTTGCTCTGTCTGGTCGGGTGGTATTGGCCATCTCGAAATTGAATCAAAGGAGTACCAGTTCAGCAGCGGAATCGGAAGTCAGCAAGCAGCACAGGTAGGTGCAGGTTTCAATTTTATGCATTACTGTCTTTAAATTTCATGATTATCTCTCTGGTTGCTGTAATTAGAAAATAGGATACTACAGATTTTCACTATCAATTTTTTGTATTACGTTCATTATCATTCCTGTGTAGAATTCTTCTGAAGTAACAGCTTCAAGCAGAATGGGGAAGAAGTCTAAGAAAACTGCAATTGCTTCTGCTTCGCCGACCACAGGGCAACTCATCGTTCATCCAGGAACTAAAAAGAAAGGATTGATATCGGATACTACATGCCTAGGACTCGCCAGAACTACTGGGCAAGGTACCTATAATTTGATTGAAGCCGAAGGACCAATGATGACAGTAGTACAAGCCTCAGCAGATAGCACTCGCAAATCTGATGCTAATCTAAAGGACTTAGCCAACTCTTTTCTTCATCAGATAGCAGCTCAGGAACAAATCCTCCCATATAAAGAGGTGGTGAGATGGGCAATTCAGGAAATCCCAATCACAGACAGAACCTTCAGCACCAGAGATGGGAGCATTTTCAGTTCCTTTCAAGCTGAGGATTTGAGGCAAATGTATCATTTACCTATGCTAGAGAAGAAGTATAACACGGCATTTCTGGAGAAATTCCGAGTTGAGAACGAGACTGAATCCGAATCCATTCAGGATTGGAGGCAAAATCCAGCAAAACACAAGCATGAATCTTCGGGTAAGTACTCGGTTGATTCTCTATGCTCTCCTTATTGCTATGTTGGGATAATGATGTGTAGGTTGTGGGTGTTACATGATTCCGTTAATTTTACTATAGAAATGGTTCCCTTGATGGAAGCGGCATGTAATGGTGAAATAATGGATTTGGCAACTATACTGTCCGATAAGTTAGCAACCGCAATTCTTGATTTTATAACCAAATCCCGTGTCACTGAAAGGCTTATTCCCCCATTCTACTATAACGCTTATATGCTAGACATCCTGTGTTTTAAATCTGAATTCCCTGTGCTTGGAAGGAGGTGGACGTCACAAGACCCCACACACATTCACATATATCATCAAAAGTTGTGGAAAACCAACTACAAGCACCATTTATACCAAATCTGCAACGGCTTCATGTTGCCCATTCATCATTCTATCTTTAATAAGCCTGCCCCTAAGATTTCCTACCAAGCAAGGATTGATTTAACATCAATAGGAAGTTGGTTCGGGGAGGAAAAGTTCACTTATATCAGAATTTTTGGTAGTCAAGCCAAAACTCACGTTCTTCCTTTGTACATACCTGATAAACTGCTGGCCAGGGCGATAGCATATCAGATCATCTCCGATGGAGTTACACAAACTCTAAAGAAGAATAAGAAGCAGGTCTGGCCCTCTTTTCCCTTGAGATGTGGTATCTACACTCTACATGATTTCAAACATACGGAGAAAGAAGCTGAAAAAATAAAGTCATTAACTCTGGCAACTCTCCCTAGTAGGCGATTTGATCCATGCAAAGTCGTCTATAATGCACTCGAACAGGCCAAATTGACCAAGTTCGAGCATAAAGAAGATAGGTTTGAGGACTTTTTCTCATCAGCCGAGTCAATGTATCAAGTTAAATCGCTCACTATAATTGAATACAAAGATGAAGGATTAGTTGAATTCAACAGACTTAGAGAGCAGAGGTTGCAAACTCTGCCTCTAGATCTGTTAGCGACAACCCCAACAACAAAATCAAGCGAGCCTGAGCAGCGACTTGTTAAGGAACCTCCTGTTACATCAAAGGAATAGGAAGATGTGCATGAGAAAAGACAAGAGGAGACCCAGGCGAAAGAGAAAGAACAGAGCAGTATAAATGTAAATTAAAATACTCGAATTGACCCGAAATTGCTCCAGGAATGGCAGCAATTCAATTCAATTATCGGCAATCTTGAATGCTCTAAACATGACGAGACATCAAAAGAGGTCTATACACAGGAGGCAAATTCAAAGCAGGTTTCAGGTGAAACCAACGACCCACCCAAGTCAAAAGAAGTAGAAATAATCCCAAAGGATCCTTCCGACCATGTTATTTTGCAGATAGAAGAAATTCCTCCCTTGGATGTCTTCTATAGCCCAAGACATAAATATGTGGTGAAACGACAGAGGAAGAGGAGAAGGACTGATCAACCCTCCTTCCCAGAACAAACAGTGACGGGCAATGTGCTTTGGAAAGATGAATTTGACCCCTCTGATGATTTGACAAAACTATCACAATATGTTGGAGCCTATTCGGCGGCGACAATAGACAAGGCATCAGAGGTGAGCAGTTTATTGAAGACAAAAGACTAGGAGATCTTTTCACTACAAGCACAATTATCAGAAGCACAGCAAAAGGCGAAGCAGGCAGAACAGCAATTGGTAGTACAACAACAATTAAATAACCAATTGACTAAACAATTGCAGGAAAAGAAACAGAGAATTGATGACAGCGCAGTTCAAAAGCAGAAGCAACTATCTAAGGCATTGGCGCAACTAAAAGCATCAAATGAACAAATGTTGAAGTCCAAAGATGAGCAGATTGCTCAATTATCAGCCCAGCTAGAGCAAACGAAGAAGCTTCCACAGATAAATGAATTCAAAGTAGAGGCATTTCAGATAAACAAGGGATTGATAAATCAGATGAAGCTTTTATGTCAGCAAATCACCCAGGCGGAACCATTATGTGATTTAACCACATCAATAAGTGAGAAAGTAGAAAAGGCTAGAATAGACTTGGATCAAGCCGAAGAAACATTAACCAATTTTCTTGAATGGCAAGATACCGATCAGGGACAGGCGGCTAATTTACCAAGGATTCTAGAATCGCATAAAGAAATATTATTTACAGAATGGCAGTCTTAGTTAATGAAGGCAGAAAGAGCAATTTCAAGATGCAAGACAACCACTAGTAATTTGGTTGAATTGGTTAATAATACTCTTTACTTGTCTAACATGATTTCTCAATGTACTCCAGGCAAATTAACAGCAACAAAAATATTGGAGCAGTCATGTTACCCAGAGCTAGAGAAAAATGGAAGGTTAATCGCGGGAATTAACAGCTTGACATGGGACGCCTATTGGTTCTTTTTAGTCAAACCGCACATCCAGAGAGCCGACCTCAAATGCCTTACATATGCAATCGGGTATATCATTCCCGATATTCAGGATCCCACCTATGCCGCCCAACTCAATTCTCACCTCAACAGACCACCTAAAGTGGAGCCAATACTTGCGATAAGTCAGCTCAGGTTTAAAGGCAAACAGCCTGAATGATGATTCATGCCGCTGACTGCCAGATCGCTGCAAAGGAGATAGTTATCATCAATTGATACCAATTAAGTAGGATTTTAGTTTCATAGATATTTAGTTTAGTGTAGTATTTATAGACCCTTTCATGTATTTAGAAAGGGTCGTAAAGTTTTGTATATGACTTAATGAAGTTGCATTATTGTACTTCAGGGATATTCTTTTATAAAACTAGACCAATCATTTTGATTTTGATAAAGAAGCTTTTATGCAAATGTGCACTACTGTCTTTGTTTGAAAGTATTTCTGCGTTGAAGGAAGAATTTCAAATAGCGATTGATATTGGGATTGATTAGCAGCTCATATGGTACTACTATCTATGTCTGAACTCATTCTTTTTATATGAATTGTCATTTGATCGCTCTTGCTATTATCGCATATATATATGTGTTTTAACAACATTCTTTATTCATTCCACTATTGGCTGTTTATAGTGTGCTTCTCTTCTAATCATGTATGTATCAATGATATAAATGATAAGTGCAGCAATCTTGTGTTAATCACTTTGTTTAACTATTTAAATAAAGTAATCTTTGAATGAATAAATATCTATGTTTGTTTGATAGAGTCATCTATATGCCTATCAATAGACAAAGATCATCAAACGCTGCATTTCCAAAGAATAATTGTTCATGGGATTAGTATTAGTTCTTTTATTTTGTTGATAGATTAAGTTATTTGCCTATCATTAGATTAGATAACCAATCGCTCATCCACCCCTTTTATTCATTATTGGGAAATTGGTCCCATTATATCCAGTCGGAGCCACCATCCCAAACGGAAAAGGAGTTGTATTAAGGTCCGGACCGGGTGGTTATCCCCCAATGTTCATACAATGATTTTCGGGGCATCAACAGGTCCCCATTAAAAAAAGAAAAATCTAATTTTATGGTGTTTTTCAAATTTTCATTAAAATAAATTTTTATTATTATTTTCATGTTAGCTTTAAAATCCAAAAAACAGAACAAATTATTGTGAAAACCAAAATTTATTTCATTTGTAGTAGTCGAGGAGAAAATAATTGTTATTTCATTAAAACATATGGATCCAAAAACACCCTGAACACCCCAAACACCCAAGCCTTTGCGTGTTCGGTGTCGGGGAATTTTTTATTTACTTTTAATTAATATTTTTTTATATGTTTTTTAATGTTTATCAAAATTCGAGACTTGGATCTTCTTTCTCATTATTTATTTGTTTATTCCCCAAACTTCCCAAATTGCATCGATAATAAAAGTATGTGTGTGTGTCAGAAGCTCAAGACCTATTCTGAAATTTTTTATCCATTTCCTCTCATACTCCTGAACTCCCGAATAGTTGAGTAAAATAAAAAAATTTATAGCCTTTTTTCCTTCGTTATAAATTTCTCTTTTTGGATTTATTTCTTTACTAAAATGTGTCATTCGGTATTCAATACTTGGGTAAGATTTTAAATGTTAATTCTATAAAACATCGTGAACCTCTAATGCAGGAGCATCTGGCTGATAGGACAAAGACAAAGTGAAGGCGATATGGTCTCTGAAGGGGACGAAGGAGTTAATTCACTGAATGGATAGCGTACTTGCTTTTTTCATTCTTCTTTTATTAAGTTTCCTAAGTTAATTTAGTGAATTGTAATTAGGAACAATAGGAATTAGTTAGTGTCATTGTTTTTAGACAATTAATTTACTTTTGTAAAAACATGAAAAGAAAATATGCTAAACAACAATGAAAAGTTTTGTATGAGGAATAACTAATGTAACCAATTGAACATAACTAACAGCAGTTAGCGACAGTTTGAGAAAATTGTTATTAAAAAGAGGGATAGAACACAATGTACAGGTTCGACTAATAGAGAAATGAAAAAGAGAGAAGGATAATTTTTCTGTGCACATTCACCTCTACGGCATCCCAAATATTGTGTATATTAATTTGTGTGAAATTACTTTCGTGGAGACTATTGTTATACCACTACAGGTTATAAAACGAAAGAGGAGATAACCAAAATCAGAGGAGAAGCGTAAGTGCCCAGGTTACAGGCGGACTCAACCAAACAAATAGACATGAAATCATTTATGTGAGCAAATGAAACGAAGTTGGAATGACGAGTCTAGATAAGCAAACAAATTCTGTAAACACCAGGTATGCGAATATATAAATATAGTCCACTCAGTTCCATAGTTGAATTCATAGAAACGTAAAGACAGTATTCCAGTTCTTTTGCACATTTACATTCTGTTTGAAACAAAGGAACGAACCCAGTTCATAAATATATGACTCATACTTATAACAAAGCATAAGCCAAAACCAATAATCCTTGACTCATTACCATAACCCAACGACAATGACAAAATACAGAAGAATCAAATACAAATAGTGGCTCGAAGACCAAAGATACATTGACCCTACAGTGTTAGCATTGAAGCTGAGCAGAAACAACTAACGAATAGAAACGACACTACCCGTGGTCACTTTGGAACAGTTGAGTTCCCATGTGCCGAAACCCTCGGGCGTCCATACCTGCGATGAGAAACAACAAATGAAATGAGTGCTGGTGATACGAAACAAAGAGAATTCGAAAATTAAATAGAACAACCAATATATAGCTGGTTAGCTTACCTAACGGAGGCAAGCCATAACTGCAACAACTGCTCTAGGTTTTCCCTACTCATAAGTAGTCGAAAACGTTAGGCAACTGAGAAAAGAAGGAGCATATATAACTAGCATAGAACAGACGGACTTACCCTGAGAAATTGGCGGAGGAATCGAAGGAGTTCGTCACCACAGTTCTGCCAGGCTCGTGGAGAAATTGAACTTGGAACTGGAGAAACATTACCAAGAACAACGTAACCAACAACCGACTACAAGAATCGTGGAAAGCACAGACATTGAACCTAGAGAAATACGCACAGAGACATACCAAATTGATTACCAAACACACATACAACAGTCGACACTCGAGAAGGAGACAACGAAGGAAGCGAACCTTACCAGGTTTTCATAACCTTGCCAGATGAATGGAAAATACTTCCAGGTCGAGTCCCGAACTAGGAAAATGGGACCATAAGCAAAACCCACATTGAAGCCGTGAAGACCGCCGAGAGCACACAGCTTGGAGAACCAAGAAAACAAGACCACAAACAAAAAAGGAAACCACATTGAAGCCGCGAAGACTGTCAAGAGCACACAGCTCAGAGAACCAGGTGGACAAACCATAAAAACAAAACCCACATTGAAGCTGCGAGAGATTGCCGAGAGCACACAGCATAAGGAACCGAGAGAATAAAGAATGAACAGAATGAGCGCAAGGTGGTGAAACCCTATACCAAGGCGGGTTCGTGGAATCCCATGGAGGGACAGTTGTCTAACAAACAGATACCATCGTACTAATCGCCATACCCCTCATTTAATTCAATGCAGTTAATCAAATTTCATTTATCAAAAAAATCTCTGTTGAAAATTATTACTTGCTTGTACACCCATCAAGTGGAATACACTGACGGCAGGATCACATGGGCTGGCCCCATCAAGTGGTATCAGAGTAAGAAGTTGAAAAAAAAAATCAGGAGATGGAGGTTCAAAGACGAGGACGTGGAAGAGGTGTGTGCAGAGTAGCAGACGAGGGCTTGAGGCAAGAATTGAGAGCCCTTATTGCTTGCTTGGAAGCAGTGGAGGCAGGAAGGAGAAGAGACCCAGAACTTGGGGATGACAGTGAAGAGGAGGCAGTAACTGGTACGGACGGCTCAGATGAAGAAGTCCCAGAGTTAAGATTGTTGAGATCGGTACTGTTAGCTAGCAGCAAACCCAAACTTGAGATCCCTAACTATGATGGCAGTCTATCCGCAGATGTTCTGCTGGATTGGGTAAGTGAGTTATATAAGTATTTTGAAAATGAAGAGATTAGTGAGGACAAAAGAGTGAGATTTGCTGCAACTAAGTTAAAAGGACACGCTGCTTTATGGTGGGATAGTGTTCAAGCGGACAGGAAGAGGATGAACAAGCTACCAATAAGGAAGTGGCCAAGGATGGTGGCAAAACTGAAAGGTAGATTTTTGACTAAAGACTATCAGTTTGAGATTTATCAATGGGTGCAGAATTTAAGACTGAAAGGTATGACCGTAAAGGAATACACAGAGGAGTTTTATTGTGTAAACTTGTGAGTTGGTTATACTGATGATACTCCAGAGAAGACAGTGAGATACGTGAATGGCTTGAGGCTGGAAATACTAGATGAGATCAGTATTCTCTCTCCGCGGAATATAGAAGAAGCCTTTCAGAGTGCTATAAAGGCTGAAGAAAAGATTAATAGGAAACAGAGTAACAGGAGAAGACAAGGAAATGGCAGAGGATGAGGACAGTCCTACAGCAGAGGGAGAACTGCCACTAACAGCGAAGAAGGTAGCAGCTCTAGAGCTTCAGGAACAGCAGAGAAGGGAGATAGCACAAGAGGAGGTCGGCCATATCAGTGGGGAAGAGGAAATGGTCATGGAAGGGGGATTAATGTCCAGTGCTACAAGTGCCATAAGTGGGGGCACAGATCCTTCGAATGCCCGGAAGTTGAGCACGCTAGCCAGAGGGGAGCATTTGTTGCATAGCCTAAGGAAGCTGCAGCACATGACCAAGAGGTAGAAAATGTGGTAGAAACAGGAGAGGCTTTGGTTTTAAATAAAGTATTGTTGAAGCCAGCCAAGGAGACGGCTGAGCAGACCCAACGGAAGGCACTGTTCCGAACAGTTTGCAAATCACATGGAAAGTGTTGTAAATTGATCATAGACAGTGGAAGTACAGACAATTTAGTTGCCACCGAGATGGTGGAAAAGCTAGGATTGAAGCAACTTAAGCACCCCACACCTTACAAGGTGTCGTGGCTGCAAAAAGGCCACCAACTATTAGCTGATGAACAGTGTGAGGTTGAATGTCACATTGGCAAATACCAGGACAAGGTTGTCTGCGATATCATGCCAATGGATGTGTGCCACATACAGCTAGGGAGACCGTGGCAGTATGATCGGAAGGTGACGCATGATGGGAAGACGAATTGTTACAAATTTGTGAAAGATGGATTCAAGCATACTCTTGTACCCATCAAAGAGGAGGATACAGCAGAAGCAAGTGGAACAAAGGCATTGTTAATAGGAGGAAAACAGTTTGTTAAGCATATTGAGGAAAATGAGGTGAATTATGTGATTGTAAGGAGGACTAAGACAGTGTTTTTGAACACACAAAAGTCAGAATTGCCTACAGAGATTCAGGGGATGTTAGAAGAATTTAAGGACATTGTAGTTGATGACTTACCAGATAAGTTTCCTCCCAAGAGGAAAATTAGCCATCATATTGATTTCATACCTGGAGCAAGCCTACTAAATAAGGAAGCATATCGAATGAGCCCGAAAGATAATGAAGAGATTCGTAAACAAGTGCAAGAGTTGCTGGATAAAGGACTGATCAGAGAAAGCTTGAGCCCTTGTGTGGTACCAATAGTACTCGGACCCAAGAAGGGTGGAGAATGGCAAATGTGTGCAGATTCACGAGCTATCAATAAAATCACAATTCGGTACAGATTTCCCCTACCCAGAATGGATGATATGATGGATTGTCTTAGCGGGGCATCTTATTTCACAAAACTTGATCTAAAGAGTGGATATCATCAGATCAGGATCAGAGAAGGAGATAAGTGGAAGATAGCCTTCAAGACCAATGAAGGGTTGTACGAGTGGCTAGTCATGCCGTTCGGATTGAGCAACACTCCTAGTACTTTTATGAGATTGATGAATGAGATGTTAAAAGAATTTATTGGCAAGTTTGTGATAGTTTATCTTGATGATATTTTGATTTTCAGCAAGACAAAGGGAGAGCATCTTTAGCATGTTCGAAGAGTGCTAGAGAAGTTACAACAAAACAAACTGCTGATAAACTTTAAAAAATGTACCTTCATGTAGAAGGAACTGGTCTATTTGGGGTTTGTAATTGTGGAAAATGAATTGAAGATGGATCCAGAAAATATCGCGGAAATGATGAATTGGCCATCACAAAAGAGCTTATTTGAGGTACGTAGCTTTCACGGATTGGCGAGTTTTTATTGAAAGTTTATTAGGAATTTCAGTGAAATCTGTGCACCGATGCTAGACACCATCAAAAAGGCTAGTCAGCCTTTTTGTTGGACCAGAGTAGCAGAGGATAGCTTTCAGCTTTTGAAGTAGAAGATTACAGAGAGGCCAATCTTAAGGCTGCTCGACTTTAACAAGCTTTTTCATGTTCGATGTGATGCAAGTGGGATAGCTGTTGGTGATGTGCTCAATCAGGAAGATAGACCAGTGGCATTCTTTATTGAGAAATTAAATGAAAGTAGGTAGAAATATTCCTCGTATGACAAGGAATTTTATGCCGTGGTCCAAGCTTTAAAGCATTGGAGACACTACCTGTTGGGCAACAAATTTGTATTATTTTCTAATAATTCAGCACTACAGTGTGTAATGCAGCAGTACAAATTAAACCATAAGCACGCCAAATGGGTAGAATATTTGCAAAGTTTCACTTTCATGCTAAAAAACGTTAGTGGGCAAGCCAATAAAGTGGTAGATTCCTTGAGCAAGAGAGCTTTGCTCTTACAGGAAAGTAGAATACAGGTGATGGGATTCGAAAATTTAAAGGATTTGTACCAGACCAACACAAACTTCAAAGAAGCCTTTGAAGCTTGCCAAAATCCCGTGTTGAGGAATACAAGTCCATGGTTGGACTATAATTTGCAGGAAGGAATATTTTTTAGAGGTGGACAGTTATGTATCGCGGACTGTTCGATGAGGGAAAATATTGTACGGGAGAAACATAGTGGTGGTCTAGCCGGTCATTTCAGCATAGACAAAACTTTGGAGCAGCTCGGACACTTTTATTGCTGGCCCAGAATGCGCAGGGATGTACAACGATATGTAAACAGGTGTAAAGTCTGCCAACTGGTGAAAGGACATAGTAAGAATACTGGACTTTACACGCCACTACCTATTCCGAGCAGGCCATGGGACTCAGTCAGCATTGACTTTGTCTTGGGACTGCCTAAAACACAGCGGGGGTATGACTCAGTGATGGTGGTGGTAGACAGATTTTCAAAAATGGTGAATTTTATCCCTTGCTGAAAAACTAGTGATGCCACGTATGTAGCTCACCTGTTTTTCACAGAGATTGTTAGATTACACGACCTACCCAGATCAATCGTTTCTGACAGGGATGTAAAATTCACAGGACACTTTTGGTGCACCCTGTGGAAAAATTTGGGCATGAAATTGAATTTTAGCTCTGTGTATCATCCGCAGACTGATGGAAAAACGGAAGTGGTGAACAGGAGTTTGGGGAATTTATTACGAAGTTTGACTAGGGAAAATTCACGGTTATGGGATTGTACTCTCGCTCAGGTAGAATTCACTTATAACGATTCACCAAATCGTAGCACCGGACATAGCCCATTCCAAATCTTGTATGGCATGCATCCTCGGGGAATACATGAACTGCGAGATTTGGGAAAACTGGAGCAGAGAAGCGTGGATGGAGAAGATTTTTCCGAAGAAATGAACGAACTACATGAAGGGTAAAATTAAAGTTGTAGGACAGCATGTAGAAATATAAGCAACAAGCAGATTCAAGGTGGAGAGAAGTACAATTTAATGTTGGAGACAAGGTCCTTGCACGCTTGTGCAAAGAACGATTTCCTAAGGGCGTATATAATAAGTTAAATTTAAAAAAAATTGGTCCCTGCAAGATTTTGCTTAAATTCTCAGCCAACACCTATGAAATTCAGCTGCCACCTGATATAGGCATATCACCTATTTTCAATGTGATAGACCTATTCCCATATACTGCGCAAGCAGAGGAACACAGTGTGGTACGGCCAGAATAGGACACCCAAGTTGGAGACAGTTCTTGGATGAGGCATATGCCTTCAGCTTAATCCCATGAGATTGAAGGAATTCTCAGTACCCAGATAGCCAAGAGGACACATAAGAAGGAATATCTATGATATCTCGACAAGTGGAGAGACCATCCAATTGAGGACAGTTCGTGGCTCAACGCAGCGCATATACAAAAGGCTGGCTATTCGGTGGAGGAGCTCATGGAACGGAGCCATGATTTTCTCTTACACCAAGAGCCTGATACAGGAGCATCTGGCTGAGAGGACAAAGACAAAGTGAAGGCGATATGGTCTCTGAAGGGGACGAAGGAGTTAATTCACTGAATGGATAACGTACTTGTTTTTTTCATTCTTTTTTTATTAAGTTTCCTAGGTTAATTTAGTGAATTGTAATTAGGAACAATAGGAATTAGTTAGTGTCATTGTTTCTAAATAATTAATTTACTTTTGTAAAAACATGAAAAGAAAATATGCTAAACAACAATGAAAAGTTCTGTATGAGGAATAACTGATGTAACCAATGAACATAACTAACAGCAGTTAGTGGCAGTTTGAGAACACTGTTATTAAAAATAGGGACAGAACACAATGTACAGGTTCGACTAACAGAGAAATGAAAAAGAGAGAAGGATAATTTTTCTGTGCACATTCACCTCTGTAGCGTCCCAAATACTGCGTATATTAATTTGTGTGAAATTACTTTCGTGGAGACTATTGTTATACCACTACAGGTTATAAAACGAAAGAGGAAATAACCAAAACTAAAGGAGAAGTGTAAGCGCCTAGGTTATAGGCGGACTCAACCAAAAAAATAAACATGAAATCATTTATGTGAACAAATGAAACGAAGTTGGAATTACGAGTCCAGATAAGAAAACAAATTCTGTAAACACTAGGTATGTGAATATATAAATATAGTCCACTCAGTTCCATAGTTGAATTCATAGAAACGTAAAGACAATATTCCATTTCTTTGCACATTTACATTCTGTTAGAAACAAAGGAACGAACCCAGTTCATAAATATATGACTCATACTTATAACAAAGCAGAAGCCAAAACCAATAATCCTTGACTCATTACCATAACCCAACGATAGTGACAAACTATAGAAGAATCAAATACAAATAGTGGCTTGAAGACCAAAGATACATTGACCCTACAGTGTTAGCATTGAAGCCGAGTGGAAACAACTAATGAATAGAAACGACACTACCTGTGGTCACTTTGGAGCAGTCGAGTTCCCATGCGTTGAAACCCTCGGGCAACCATACCTGTAATGGGAAACGACAAATGAAATGAGTGCTGGTGATACGAAACAAAGAGAATTCGAAAATTGAGTAGAACAACCAATATATAGCTGGTTAGCTTACCTGATGGAGGCAAGCCATAACTGCAACAACTCCTCCAGGTTTTCCCTACTCACGAGGAGCCGAAAACGTTAGGCAACTGAGAAAAAAAGAGCATATATAACTAGCATAGAACAGGTGGACTTACCCTGAGAAATTGGCGGAGGAATCGAAGGAGTTCGTCACCACAGTTTTGCCAAGCTCGAGGAGAAATTGAACTTGGAACTGGAGAAACATTACCAGGAACAACGTAACCAACAACCGACTGCAAGAATCGTGGAAAGCACAGACATCGAACCTAGAGAAAGATGCACAAAGACATACCAAATTGATTACCAAACACACATACAACAGCCGACACTCGAGAAGGAGAGAACGAAGGAAGTGAATCTTACCAGGTTTTCATAACCTTGCTGGATGAATGGAAAATACTTCCAAGTCAAGTCCCGAACCAGGAAAACGGGACCATAAGCAAAACCCACATTGAAGCCACGAAGACTGACGAGAGCACACAGCTTGGAGAACCAAGAAAACAAGACCACAAACAAAAAAGAAAACCACATTGAAGCCGCGAAGACTGCCAAGAGCACACAACTCAGAGAACTAGGCGGACAAACCATAAAAACAAAACCCACATTGAAGTTGCGAGAGACTGCCGAGAGCACACAACACAAGGAACCGGGAGAATAACGAATGAACAAAATGAGTGCAAGGTGGTGAAACCCTATACCAAGGGGGGCTCGTGGAAGCCCAAGGAGGGACAATTGTCCAACAAACAAATACCATAGTACTAATCACCATACCCCTCATTTAATTCAACGTGGTTAATCAAATTGCATTTATCAAAAAAATCTCTAATGAAAATTATTACTTGCTTGTACACCCATCAAGTGGAATACGCTGACGGCGGGATCACGTGGGCTGGCCCCATCAACCTCGAACACTTGACCTCACTCTATGCCACTGAAATGATAATTTGGTGGTCATTAATTGTAGATTTTATGATCATAAGTGTTTGCACTCTTGCATTAGTAGGCTATGGACTTTAACTTAAAAAAAATATTTTCAAATAATTCACTACTCTTCTCTTCCAAATCAAACTGAAGTTATTGTGTTCTAAAACAAATTTTTTACTCTCTAGAGTGCATCTATGCTAAAATTTCTTAGAGGAGCCTCTTTTTGTTCAAGAATTTAACTTCCTCTGGTTACTAATAACCTTTTCCTTCTTTAAAATTTACCTTTTAATTTCAAAAATATACATATTCTCTATCCATCTTTGTTGTTTATAGAAAAATAATGTGGCAGAAGAGAAAGGCACAACTTTTAAAGCCCACGGTTGAAAATTTTAAAATTAAGATGAAAGATATAGAAGATCAAATTCCTGAGAAAAAAATCCCAATTTAATGTTTTTCTAAGATACAACATACAAATCCAAAAATGCAGGAATTGTTTCCTGGGAAGGAATTTATGTTTTCTTTGAAGACAATGGATCGAAAGAGTCAAAATACTCAAATGAGGATTCTACTATAATGTTGTGGAGTTTGAGGTAGTCAAAACAACCAAATTACATAAAATTGCTACCATTCCAGTCATATTTCCTTACTATGACATGGTAACATGGATAATCTCGCATGCACATTTTCGAACATGCGCAATTGTTGATCATAACAAAAATGTTGTTGCTTCATAGAGTCCCAATGTCCTTATGTCTATCTACAAGCTTAATCCTCCTGAGATTCTTTTAGATACAGGTTATTTGAATGATTTTCACAACAACGATACTAAATAAGAAGAATAGGGATTGTTTTGACTATATAAAAAAATGTATTTATGATGTTGAAAGGTTTTTAATTAAATCTTTACAATAGTACCCTATCGGTAGTTTATTAGCCCTCAAATATTCATAATCAAAATACTCTCGAGATTCTATGGTGAGGCTAACCCTACACACTGTAAATTGGAATGGGTGCCACTTATTTATGGCATTTTTAAACATTCTAAAAGGCTTAATTTGGTAGATATTTTTTCCCAAAACTTGACAAAATCAATTAAGTTGTCTCAAGCTGCCCCTCCAAGTTTTGGATAAGAGTTTTCTATGTCAACATATCTCATGGAAATTGGCATTGACTCAGTTCCTATTTGGTTAATGGAATGGAGTTAATATCCAAACCATAAACAAGTTATTCACCAATTTTTTTCCATTCTATGGGAGGGTAGATACTAATATCATTTTTATGATATATGCAACAATATCATGTTGCATTTTCATGAGGTTTTATTTGGTGAAACTCTACCAAGAGTGGACAAATAATTTCAATCTGAATTATCTCAATTTGGAGAATGGTTCATCAAAGAAAAAATTTCCTATATCAGAATCAATGGTAGGGAGGTAGGACCATGTGTCATGCCCCACTACATCCCATAAATACTTTATATTAGAGAAATTTCAAACCAAACTGCGTTGAATGGAATTACCTAATTCCTTTATAAATCTCAAAAGAAACTAGGGCCCAATTTTCCTATTAAAGTTGGCCATATGATTTTGAAAGATAGAGGACACACTAAAAATGAAGAAGAAGGTCTCTAGGATGTATGGTTTCACTCTCATCCCCATTATAAATATTACCCTAAAATTATTGTTTTCGATTATCTACTACTAGTCAAGTATTCAAATAATTGTGTTCATCAAAACCACCATTTGATTATGTATTTGTGAATTCTTATAGTTTTGGAAAAGTAATCTCAAAGACCCATTTTATGGGGATCTAAGAAAACATTAAATTGTAGAAGTTCAGACATGATACATATGACTATTATTTCAAGCAAATGAGTACATTTTTTGGAAGGGACCAACTTATCCTTCACAGATATCCCTATGGAATTTGATTTTCAATCCACATTTTAGGAGAATGTTGAAGGCATGAATTTTTCAAAGTTATCTTTTTCACCCTTCCTAACATATAAATATAATACTCAATCAGACCCAGATATGGCAAATAAGGAAACAAGTTAGGCAGGAACATCATGACAATCCCAAGGCATAAAAGATTTGACTACTCAAGAATAAGTAACGAGATTTTCCTTGAAGGATAAGGTAATAATAGATGTTGAAACTCATGATAAAATAATTCAACCTGATGATCAAACAGAAATCATCTCTCTTTGGATACAAAACTAGTTAAATAATCAACTCAGGTTCTACAGAATATCACAGATATTGTTCAGAAGATTAGAAAGGAAATTCTGGAAAGTCCATTGTTTCTAACTCAAGAGACTGAAAATATTCCTCTACAATAAGATCTTGATCCAATAATAGTGCAAACTTCTCAAAACATCCAAGATAAGTCAATCCAATATATCCTACAAACTCCTACTTCATTTATGCAGGTTTTGAGTGATGTTTCTCCAAGGGTATTAGTGACCCCTATTTCAACCAATATCCCTCATTATTATTCTATTTTTAATCCAATCTCAAAAATTGAACTAGATATTGAAATTGTCCCAACTATAACCAAATATTATAATAATTCATAAATAGAGTCAGTGGTCAAAAGGTTGAAAAATAGAAATCATGATATTGTGAAGACCTTCTCAGAATTAAGATGGAAAGCTATAGGCAGTCCTAAGGAGAAAGTGATTAAAGTAGCCTCGGACCTAGGGGATTTTTTGACCTATGGTTAAGGAATAGTGGGATAAATATCTGTAAAAAAAGTTATGAAAAAAGAATAGAAGTCAAAGTGGAAAAGAGCAGAGTATTTGGTGAAAAGTAGTTGCAATCCCATTCCTTAATTCTATGAGAAGGGTTCACCTTAACAATACCACAAGTTGAATAAAGAAACAATATAGAGAAAGTAGAGTTAGAACAACAATGGAAAGTAAAATTGGTAGAATCGAATAATAAGCATGTCAGACAAATTGAAGCTCTGAAACAAGTTCACAGTATTGAAGTCAAAATACTTAGATAAGAATCAGACTGTAATCTGCAAACAAATTCCATGGAATACCAAGAGAAAATCATTTCCCTATAAGGGTAATTGAACCAAATGCAAGAGAATACTACAAACATCATTATTCTTAAACATCAAACCCTAATTGTTAGTGAGAAGTTAAAATGTAACATCCATGGGTCAAAAGTTCATGTAATAAAAGTTAATAAAGGAAAAATAAGACCAAGGTCAAGGGACACTTATTCCAAGCTTAATGTTGGGAAAAATATCCTAGTGCATCACTTGTTTTGTTTATGGATAAGGGAAATTGGCAAAGGCATAGGTAAAGGCTTTGAAAAGAAAAAAAGGCATTAATTGGCATATTATTTATGAAAAATTAGATTAAAAGGGAGGTGAAAGGCTACATGTTGCATGTGAGGAAGAAATTGAAGGAAAATTAAGGAAAATGAAGAAATTAGAGGCAACAATAATAAAAATACATCAGAGCATTAGTTGGTAGATTTTGTCTTCTCATCCTTTAGTCAGTTCAGTTTTAGATTTATTCTCAAAGAGGAGAAGAGCACCAAGAAGATAAGGAATTCAAGCAAGCAAAGGAAGGTCAAGGAAAGAAAGGACCAAGTAAGGAAAGGTTGGATCAAGCATCTTCAAAAGGAATACTTGTAGGTAATAGATTGCACATATGGTTTCCTAGTTGGTGTTTGTTGCATGGGGCCTAGTAGTGTCAGTCTTTGAAAACTTCCACTAGTGATCAAATATGCTCTTACAAAGTGGTCCTAGGGTGTTAAAGTCAAATTTTGTCATTTCAAAGAATCTTCAAGTAAAATTTGGTCACTAGGTATTAGGTCTAGGATTTGTTTTCACTCCTTCTAAATTTTTCCAAGTGTCGGTCCATGTCACCATTCAGGTGAGTGTACGATCATTCAGAGAAGTTTCATCATCATTTCAAGTTCCAATGGGTCATTTTACACCTTGTTCATGCTTCAGTTGTACTGGGTAAGGCTCATTTCCCTCTCATAGGGTTTTGAAGGTAATTTCTCTTAGATGGTCAAATAATCAACAAAACTTGTGTCCTGATGTTCATACACCTTCCCCTATATTTAATGTACCTTATTCGACACTTTCTATCACTGATATCCCTCAAATTCCTCATTTTCCCACAAACCCTAGTTTCTTGCTACAATTTGACAATTTTCTAGGCTAAGCCTGTGTTTTTCCCTTTTGGAATCATTCCCCTAACTCAATATTTGAAATTCCACTTTCCCTTGTTTCCTAACATCCCTCCCTACTTCCAAAAATTTTCTCAAGAATTTAGAAGCCCCTTATCCCCTTCATTTCACTCCATTTCGACAAATCCCCTGTTCCACACATCAAGATAGGTTTTACTCAAATGATGTTTCTGAGAAATAAAAAATGAATTTGAAAAGAGTGAGGTAGGTATTTGTCCATAATAGGCGAAGGAATTAAAACCTCCTTCAATTTTTACACAGGTGTCATGGTTTTAGAGAAATATCAAAAATAAAATTGCCTTAAGAGGGTTGTTGCACCTCTGGAGTGGCCTTGGGAAAATCATGATTTCTCCTAGATTGGTTGGAAAAATGACTTGCTTGATGAGTCAAATGATAACTAGACACAAATATATTTCTAATGATCTATCATGAGCTCAATTTTGAGTTGAGGGAGAGCTTAAAAAGTTGATTGCAACAGCACTCTACATTTAGGCAGCCTCATTTTGCACATTTTGACTAGTCTTGAGATATTAGACTTTTGACAGGGCAGATGACCTCCAAATTGGAAAATTCAAGATTTTATGGAAGGTAGACCCGATAATCCTTCCAAAAAGCTATTATGTACCCAATTTTGATATTGGTAAGGACTCCAAAACACGCTCTAAAAGTGGCACTGTGAATAGAAATTTTCAACACAGGATTTTCCAATAGGTGGCGTTGTGCTTTTGTTGGAGGCATTCATTTGCAAAAAACTTTATATTTTATGAATCAGCATGGAAACATATGGAAGCTTAGAAATTCTTGAGAATTTTGGACAAGTTTTAGGTCTCCAAAAGGGCAAAAAACATCCAAAAAGTATCCTCTCTACCACTTTTTTTCCACATAGGAAGCAGTCTTGGGACAATCAATTTTTAGAGGGGAAAATGGACTCCAAATTCATAAATTCAAGTTGTTCCAAAAATTAAACTCACCAAGATTTCCAAGGAGCTATCTTGCACCTGATTTGGACTCTGCAAAGCTTTCCAAAATTGGCCTAGAAAAGCGTTGTGCATAGGAGCAGTGATGCTGCACATAGGATGAATTTTGCTAGTTTTGCCTAAAACTCAGAATTTCGCCTAGTTTGACTATTAGTTGAATTTTTCTCTTCCCCTTGGTAAATTTGAGATGGTAAATGATGTAATATGATGTAAATTTGATGAAAAATGACTTGAGGGGGTATATACATTAGTTATAGGTGGTTTGAGGGTGAATGAATTAGTTTCCATGATTTTAGAGGCAAGTTGTTCCACTGCCTATATTCTTGTTCTTAGTTTAGATATGGTTGAAACCTCCCATTTTCTCATGGATTTGACCCTAATAGCTAGCTTGAGTAGTTTCCTTGCCTATATCATGTATTTTCTTCCACGTTTTTAAAGGTTGGACTTTGGCAGAAGTGTTGGACTCACTGAACATTTTGTATTAGCAGTTGACAAGGAATAAAACCAGGTTTCACAGCTATTTTTGTGGGATTATTGTGACAATGAGTTTAGGTATTGTTTTTTATTTGTAATGAGTTTTTTCTGATGTTATATATGTATCCACATATCTCCCTCTCTCTTCTTAACTAAATGAATCAAGGTGAATAGACAAAATACACTAAATTTACAGTGCTTTGTCTTGGGAATGCATTTGGTTTTCAATGTTTTCATTGTTTGAAGAGAATTCATAGTTTCTTATGCCCTCCTCAACTCCTCAATTGTCTTACTTTACCATCTCAATCCACTTCTAGTACATAAAATCTTGTCTACCTTGCCCCACAGGACATGACTATATTCGTGAGTGGATTTCCCAGACCCAATCTGCCTTCTCCAATTGATCCAGCAACCAAAACTCAAAATCAAACTAGAAACCCTAATCTACTATACCTAGCCTAGAATCACCGTTCACTTCAGTCATATCAAGCCCTAGTTTTCATATTCTAATTGAGATTGACAAGGATAGAGCCCTATCCCAACTTGGTAGGGCTAGCTACCAGGTTAAGCATGGTTTGATGTTACCCTAGACCTGCCTTCCTTCAGCCTGAGGTAGATTTAGGCACTAACAAGGCCTGATCCAGGTTCAACATTAGCTAGCCAAACAAATCCCTACACTACTGGTCCTTTTGGCATCAGCCTACAAAGTGTGGCCCAAAGCCTCACCCGAAGCAGTATGGGGAGATGCCGGAACCAAGTTTTCGCACCTTGAGATGGTCGTGATGTCAGTTTAGACCCTCTGTTCATGCTTTCACGTAGGTTGCTAAGCTCTCAGGCTCTGTCATTCTAGCCCTTTATTCTGGCCTTTAGTACCTCCACAAAGGAGTATGATTGACCTTCGCGCAGCCCGAAGCTGCGGTTCAAGTACTTTCGCGCTATTGTGATGGTGTATTGAACAGGTTTCCAAGTTATCCCAAGTGTTTTACTTATCTTACTAAAAAATCACAGTTAGCACCATGTAATATGATATTCTTACTTGCATTCACTTACCCAATATAATCACATATATTCGCGCATTAAAAATTATAAATTAAACCCGAAACATAATATAACCAGATGCATTAATAGAAAACAAAGACACATTATTTGTAGAACGCTTCTCTTTATTGATATCTTCAGATGATTACAAATTCTATATTCCCTGTGTACATAGTTGAAGGGGTTTGCACACTTAGCTATGGAATTCCACCCTAGGCCTTTGCGCACTCAGCTGTAGAACCTCTACCTATGCTAAGACCCGAGGCTTAGACTTCTCTAAAGACTTCCTCCTTATCGTTTAAGACTTATCACTACTTACAGCTTACTTACTTAGCTCTTTTTATACAATCCCATGGTCCACAGACCATGGGTAGAACTTTTCATCTAACTTTACACTTTACAAAATAAGGGTATACAACCCTTTATGACTCATGACACCTTCGTGCTCCATGACCAAAAAATGTAGAGGCTTTACAACTTTCTTACAAAATTTGACCAAAAACATGGGCTTTTAGCCCCAAAACTATCCTTGGGGGATCCCGTTCCCAACAAGCCCCCAACACAAACATCATGACTCGCCCTCGAGTCACTTTGTGGGTATGAAGATCTTAGCACAAAGACCTCCTAGCTCGACCTGTATGACCGCAACCTCGGTAGTGCACTGTGTGGCCACCTACTTTTCTTCTTCAACCATCTACTCGGTCACTACTCTTGAACTATCGGCTTGAAGCTTCTGCTCAGTTTCTTGCAGAGTCACAAGCTTTCTTTCAATAGAGGTCGTAACCACATATGCCTCATCCAACCAGGGCTTCAGTCATGCCTTCAGCACTGCCTCCTTGTGTTGCACTGCATCTACCTGCTCTTTTAGCTGCTTGGCCTCCTACAACTTTGCCAATATCTATGTGAGTGTGACAGCTCATGCTATACCTTTGACCTCGTCATAGCTCTATTGTAATTCTCATGCTTCTATCTTTAGTCGATGTACATTAGGGTCCTCTTGAAGGCTCGTCATGACCTCAAATGATTGTTCAAAAAGTTTTGTGCAATCTACTACTGCACTGTCGACCACCGCTATTGCCTCTGTGACAGTGGTTGCACGCTACTCCTTTACTTCTAGTGGAGTTGAAGGTTGGGCCTTCAACTGTAATTCGGTGATCTGTAGGTTTAATTCCAACTAAACCCTCACCATTTATGTGTGAGTGTCACACACCCCTATAGCCAGCTTGCGGACGCGCACCTCGACCGGTTCTTCCTCAGGAATGGCCAACTTCGGGACCATTCGACATGCCTCCTCTACAACCTAAATTATTCGCTTGTTTTACGCGGTGACCTCGATCATGACGAAGATGTGAGATTCTCTCTATAGGGCCATCTATTTGTTATTACTCCTTTGCTCGCTAATCACCTGTAGAGCGTGGTGTTCATGGGCCCTCAGCTCTGTGATCACTCCATCCTACAATAGGTGGAGTGCCTTGCTAGGGAGTGCTGCCATATTCAACCCTACTCCCTTGAGGGCATTGACAGTGGGCCTATCATCTTCATTCTCCATGGTCAGTGCTCCATCGGGCAGCACTATCGCACAGGAGACCTTTGTGCGCAACATCTCGGTAGCTTTTGAAGTGGTGATCACAAGGTTGGTGGACACCGTGCCAGCCTGTGACACGCTTGTCTACGGCTCCTACATAACTATCTCGATAGCCCCCAATATTAGATGTTGTTGTTGCTCAAACTGTTGTAGGGCCTCTAGGTGACATCTCACACCGTGTCTCCGATGTCATGCAAATCTCCCTCTATGAGGGTGATTGGGTCCAGCAATGTCTTTATGGCCTTGGATTTCTTCCTGGATCCTTCTTTCTCTTCCTCCATTGGACATTTGACGTGGGTGGATGTCACCTATGGTTCCGCGTCGTGCTTATCTGTCTACTCGTTCATCTCTTCCTCTGTCTCGAGCGAAGGCAACCTCACACCTTTGTCAAAGCCCTGCATTGTTCCACCTGTTTGCTTCTCCGTCTGTTGAGCAGCATCACGCTCTACCTCAAACTTGTTAGCAGCCTCCTTCTTTCTCTTTTCGACCAGATGCATCACTTTGAGCTTGGCCTCCTCCTTCTTGTGCTGCACGATGGACTTGCTTCCTCCCACTGCCAAGTTTGATGTAGTGCACCATTCTATCGGCTAATGATCAAGCATTGCATCAATTAAGGCAAGTTTTACCATGTCTCCGCAGGGCCCTTACGTGCCCTAATCGACACATGGTGAAAATCTGCCTTGAACTCCGTGTAGCCTTGTAGGTTAGCTAACATAGTAGGTGACAACCACGGTTTGTGATTGATAGCCATGTGGATTGTTATCACTCAAATTTTCCCAAAAGTTGTAAGAAGGGGAAAGAGGTCTGAGGTAACCACAAACCAATATTTTAAATATAGAATCTAGCCAATATATATCTAGAGAGGGCACTCTCTTTAAGTTTTAGCTTTGTTTTGAAAGATATTAGGCTAGTTATGAAGTTTATGAGTTTTTTTTGAGTTTGTGTGGTGAGATTCAATAGCAGAGGGGTAGGACTGACTAGTTTAGGCCATTGGGCTGATGGAGTCAAAAAATGGCTTAATTGGACTTGGTTTCTTAACAAAGGATGGTTTCACAGGGCAAGATGGTCAAGAAGGGAACAAATGGAGACTTAGAATAAATGGAATGGTTTCAAAATAGGTGAAGGGAAATTAAGAATCCTTCAGCATTTTTAAGAGGGAATTTGAACGATTACTACTAAAGAGAAATTAAGTATTCTTTGATAAATAATCAAAATGAAAGAACTAGAAAACATGAGCAATTAAGGTCTCATTGTTTATACAAATTCAAAAGAAAACATAAGGAACAATAACGATTGAAAACAGAGTGCCGTTAAGCATATTCTGAATTACTCTTTTTCGTTTATCATTCAGATGTGAAACAAAGATGACATAATAAACAAGGAAAACTTTGAAAACATAAGGTATAGAGGACTTATTGATCCGGTGTTTGATTCAAGAAATCTGTGAAAAGTCCCTTGCATTAATTCTTTGTCCATCAAGCCATACAAAAGTTTAGTCCAACAACACTTTATTCCAAAATAACCAATATTACAGCAATGTATATGAATCCACCCTTAATAATCCAATTGAGGGGGTATTTATACAAAAAAATTTACAAAAAATATCTCGTAATAGAGTGAGATATATTCTAGGATGACTAAGAATAAGTTACAAGAAAATAGAGACAACTAGTCTCGAAGATAGGAGAAAGGTAAATTGATGTTGTGTTGTTCCTTTTCTTGTTGAGTGTGCTGGAGGCAGACCCTATAATTTGTCTTGTTGTTGTCTTCTTTAGTAACTCTGTGTTGGCTACCCTATTTTGATTGATACTCTTTACCTGTTCTGATACACATCAACTTGTTTGATCTCTGTTCATCTTTGTTCATCCTACTATAGTAAATAGCCCAAAATTTACATTTTACTGAGGATAAATTTACAAAATTTCCAACATGTCCTCCCACCATTTTTGTTCTGGCAATCTATGTTTCTGAAGTTTCCTCAAGATCTCATTAGTTTCTGTATATCTGAAAAAGGTAGGCTAGATTGGGAACAAGTGCTTTATCTCATGCTCAACATAGAATAAGATCTCTAAGTTGTCATAGAGAGCTCGGCCAGTCGGGAGTGCTTTTATTCTGAAGCACTTGTTGATGAACTAGCTTGATTTCCAGCCTACTTATTCAATTTGTCTACATAATCTATGTGCTTCATTAATTACCAAAGGACTTGGGAGCCCTTTATTCTGCAAAATAGTGAACTTCTCCATAAAATAATTGATTTCCACCTGCATATCTTGGCATATTCTCTCTAAGTTCTAAATCAAAGTTTTCTTAGTTAACACCCTTTTGATTTCTAAAATAGTATATGTCCTGTCAGCTATGTTAAGTTCTTCAGTTGTTCTTTAGTCCTGCTATTCAAAAAGTGTATAAGTCGGTTGGATTCATCTGGCATTTGTCCTAACAAAGCTCTTGTCTTTTGAATTTCTCCCTATGCTGCTTTCACTAGATCAATTTGTTCAAAGATCACTTGGATGGATGGCCAAACGTCATTTATAGATTGAGTGATGTTGGCCCAAAGGATTTTCTTGATCTCTGCTAGAGGATTGTCAAAAGTGAGATCTTTCTCTAATGATTTCACTTTATTTTCTAATACTTTAATCTCCCTTATTTTTTCTACAACGTTTATCTTTGAGAGATCATAATCTCTTTCCATTTTAGCCAATTGTTCTTTTACCTGTTTTAATTTTGAAACTTGTAGTCTCATGTCTTCCATTGCCTTTATCAGCTCTTTTGTACTCAAATTGGCATTACTGCTTAGTGTTGTTCCTATTGTAACTGTACCTATGACCACCTTTGTTGTGGTTGTTGGGATGTTTGGGGCTAAGACAGTCCCAAGTGTAGAGGGGACTACTATTGATACTATTGGTATTACTTCAGGAGGCTGAGAGGTCGACTCTCCCTGCTTGTCCTTCAGTTCATTTTCTAATGCCTACCCTGTGTCATTCAATCTTTCATTGAGTTTCAAGAGTAGGTCCATCATCTCTTCTTGAGATTTATGTTTTATAACCTCAGCAATCTGTGGATGCCTTGAAGGAGGTAGGTTTAGCTATTTCCTCAGGGCAGCAATGTCTTCTTCTTTCTTCTTGATCAGTGTTTTTATACCTTTATCATCTTTGGGATCATGTCCCAATCCAATGATGATTTCTTCTAATGATTTTATTCTGTCATCCTTGGCTAGGGAGGAGGCTTTCTCCAAGTGTAGTTGGGCAATTGTATTATCTAAGGAATTTTGTAGCTTGTGGGCCATCATTGCTTTACCATCCAATGTGGAATAGACCATTTCCCTAGTTTGCATGTGAAGTTCAATTTGATCCATAGGATGAATATCCTTGGCCAAGACCTCCAAGTTAATTCTGATGTAATCTGTTGCTGATTGAGGTTGTTGCACCTTTGGCTTGAAGTAACTCATTATCATCTTGCCTTCTTTAATGTCATAGGCTGACATTAGTCTTTGCTGGTTCATGGGGGCCATTTTTAAATATTGATTGTACATTTGAATCCTCACTGGGTCATTCCTGGCCTTTATTTCTGTGAATGTCTTCTTGATATCTAAGGCCTCTTTACTTTGTGGCCTGAGGGATGATACTTCTACACTATGTTGTCTTTCTATCTCTTGCCTCTGTGAGCTAGTGGATGTTCCACCCAATGGAAAAGTTTGATGGCTAACTACTCTTTCTTCTCTTTGGTTTCCTGTAGTCTCTTCAACTATTTCCTCTTCTGACAGAGGGTTCAATCTTTGCCTTTTTGTCCCTATCTACACTGTGGGTCCATTGGTAGGGGTGGTGGTTTCACTACCCCTTTTTTTATTTCTTTCCTCATTTAGAGGAGTTTGCAAAACTGGACTTTCTACTACATTAGTTTGAGCTAGAGGAGTTGGCACTTGACCCTGTTCTTTGGAAATTTCAGGTTGATTTGACATTGTAGGTTGTTCTGTGGTTTCTACTTCCTTGCTTTTGGATATTCCTGTGGCTGGAATTTTGACTTCCTGTGGAAGCTATTGAGAGGTTCCAGCAGTGGATGCACTAATTGCTGATTTTTGAGACAGCTTGAATGGTACCTGCCAAAAGAATCCAGGTCAAGGGTTTTCTCAAGATCTCTCATAGCATTTTCTATATTGACCTGCTCACTAACATCTTCTACTAGGGTCCCCTCTATCCATTCATCCAAGTCTGCAAACTGCTCAATTTGTGGGATCATATGGTGAATATATGGCGATAACCTGTTCTTCATCCTTCTGTCACATATAAAAATGTTGGGGTCATATGGTACCCACCTAAAACTCTTTTGTAGTCTAAGGTGATCTTCTAAAAAAATTTCAGCTTCTTTCCATTCATCCCTAGTGTTGATGACAAAAGGGCCTAGCTAGTTCTTAATTCTTAGCTAAGCTTTCTTCTTGGCACCACAAAAATGGACTAAATCTGCATTTATGATCTGCTTGAAATATTCCAATGCAAATAATCTCATGGGAACATACTTGGGCAACTTAAAAGGGAAACGTTCACACCCATACATCCTAATTTTTGTGTGATTTTTGTATAGGTACCAGTCACCTATCCTGTACTGCTTAGAGAGCTAGATAATCTTCTTCATGTAACCATTGATCCTAGGAGGGGAAACTCCTATCAACAGAGTGGTTGCTGAATGTACAAATAGGTCAATGAACTCACTATAAGTGTAAGGGGACTCACTGGTATTATGAAAGATTGGACTCCAAAAGATAACAGACCTTGGATTTCCTTTGGTGTCAAGTTTCTTGATAGGGAAAGGAAATTTATCTGACTGATAATATAACATAATATGGTATATGAAAGAGGTGTATTTGAAAACTCCTTCCCTTTCCAAATTCAATAATTGGTCATGGATTCTGTTGGCAATATAGGAGGCATAGTCATATATGACAGCAGGGGGTTGTCCTGGAGTAAAGATTGATAGTAACACTAGGGTGATATCATCAACATATTCACTAGAGTTAAATCCCATAATCAGGGATATCATATCAACAATGAGTCTTCCAGTTTCAATGAAGCAAGTTTACAGATAAGGAGGTGGACCTTTGGGCTTGTGCTTTGGTAACATGAAAATTTGACCAATACGGCTTACTTCTAATTGGGACAACTAAGATGCTTTTTCAAGTAAATATCCCATTGAAATAGGGGTGAGGGGTTGATTGGAGTGGAATTGCAACATCTCATTAATGGATTGAGAAATTATGGGGAAAAGGATTGTTTGGCTTGGGGACATAACAGCTCTATGGTTAGGATCATAATTAGCACAACATTGATGAATTATGTTTGGGAAAACATGGACTGAGGGGAGGAAATACATGGGAAGGTTAGATTCCTATAGTCCAACAATGTCATACTTATTTAGATAACTATCTCTGGCTTGGCAGAAAACCTGAAGATGGTTTTTATCACCAGATAGGTCTTTTATCTGAAAATCTTTATCGGCCAGAGGTAGATAATCTAAGTCTTTGTGGGGAGCGTTCATGGGTGCTACATTCGGGGCTATAGGGGTTTCCATCTTTGGTTCTTGTGGATTCAAAAATGGAATTGGGGGAATTTTGTGGAAAATAGGCAAGACAACAGGTTGAGGACTTTATATGGTGAACACAAACTTGGATTAGAACTTGTTTTGGCCCTTTTCTTGTATATTTTTCAATAAAAAACCAAAATTATAGGGTTTCAGTGTAGATTGGATAAATACCTGTAAAAAGGAGGTGAACAGTGTCAAGACGGAAGGATAATGGGTTCCAGGCTGTGTCGCTGCAAGTTTCTTAACCGGGCTGTAGTCTGAAAGCTCGAACAGTTGATTTTGATGTTGTTTTGCATGGGAGCACGGGTCGCAACGTATAACAGTGAAATTGACATTTTTCCATTTTATTTAACAAAATCAAGGTTGGTGGGGTTTTTTGGGTCATCGGGCGACTGACGTAGGCGGGGAATGACATTTTGTTGCTTATGGAGGGCGGTAAGCGGTATACGATCACACCACTTTTGGAGTTAAGCGGTATTGGGCGGAGGGCGAGCGAGCACATCGAATGCACAACGCGTGGCAGAGGTACGGGCATAAAACCGCCTGGTGATCACGTGTTAAAGCGCGGTCACCAGGGGGAAGTGATATTAGTGATGACCATCGAATGATGGGTGAGCGATCATGCGGTAGATGGGAAATGAGGTAAGGCGAGAATTTAACTGCGGTGGGTCTGATACATTTAACAAATTAATAAACCATATCGAGGTGATTTATGAATGGATAGGTAGGTTATTAATTAGCCCATAGGGTTAACTAATCCCATTTGTGTGGCAAAGAATTAAGGTTCTTAATGAATTACGGATTAACTCATTAATCCTCTTTTAAATGTTGATTATGGTTGTATTCAACTAGAGGCGGGATAAATAAGATGTTGGGAATATGTAATATATTAAATAATACAAGAAGGGTAATATGATGCAGGAGTTATATATTAAATATGTTAATAGTTAATATGACTATGAAGTGTAAAAGCGCCAAGTTAAAACATTTCACGTATATATTTAAACTTGGGCTATAAAGGGGAAAAGGGGGTTTTTATACGATATTGTGTATTTTCCTAAGTAACGTAGGATTTTTACTTAGAAAAAGAATTATGAGAGTGAATAATGATTTATGGATGGTTTAAATTACTTAGGCCATTTAAATTATTGGGTCGAGGGTCCGGTCCCTCAGAAGTCAAAGAAATGCTCTAAGGCCATTTAATTTTCAAAGACCTTAATACTTTAGGGGGAATTTAGAAAAATATTTAGGGAAAAATGTGAATGGAAGTTAGTTATTTGACCTTGTCTTGCTTGAACTGCATCAAGTGTAATGCCTACCTTGTACTTGTGATAAAAGTAAAAATTAACACATTTAGAGAGATTATCCATCACAAGTAATTCTGCAACACCCTCTACCTACCCTACCTACTTTAGCCTGACATTTTTTCTTCTTTATTTGGGTGCCCTTAGACTGGCAAACCCTTATCACACTTTCTTTTCTTTTACATGTAGATATCTATCTAAGTCTACCCTTATTACATCCAAGGGCTTAGATTACACTGTTGAGCTCCTCTCTATTTACTCTACCTATCTACTTATCTGCCAAGTTTACACTGTTTGGTCCAATATTTATTCACTATCTCTAAAACGTGAAATTCAAATGTGAACTAGCCAAGATTAAGTTGTTTTGGCTATTCATGAATTGTGGCATAAGTGACAAGCTGCACACAATTGTTTATTACAAAAAAATGAAAAAGTAGTGGCATTTAGACTTGCACACTTTTCTGGTCTTTCTTTGTTTGGGGTTCATTCCTTTCACTTTTTTGACCGTCTTATTCTTTTCACCCTCTGATTTTTCTTTTAGGGTATACCCTCTTTACATTTTTTAAATTTTTTTATTTTTTGCAAAATATGGAAAACCTTTGCAACAAGAAAAGATATGAACATATTACAGAGCTCATCAAGTCAATCATGAAATATGACACCTATTGGTATAGGAGCATAACATGGATGTTCATTTCCATCAAGATCTAGAAGATCTTGTTGTCCTTGATGCGCTGCACATCCTTAGTCACTCACAATGAAGCGTACTTCGCTGCTTCTAGTAGGTCCAGCGCGACTGAAGGGAATTGACTGTCTTCTAGTAGCTCCCATGCTACCAACACAATAGACAACAAGAGCCACGTGTAGTGGAAAGTCTTGTTGAGCTCCTATGCCTTGCAGTAGTTTGCAAGGAACTCAATATAGAGATAGTGTGCCCAATTGCACTAGGCTCCTTCGGCGCACTAGGCTGCTAGCACGACGACAGGTGCTAGTACCTCATTGGCGCAACACTTCCTCATCACCTTCCCTGCCAAAATTTGTGTGGCCACCTTTATGGTAGGGTCACGATACTTGATATGGCATATCCATGTAGCTTCTTCACAAGCTTAAACTTCTCCTTCATGGCCTCCATGAGGGTTTGCTCGCCACCTTTTCTGCCAAACATCATGGCCAGATTTTCACCTATGTAGGGCAGCTACATGATCTTGTGGATCAATCTGTCGGTGATGGGTATTGGCTCCTCCAGCCACAGAAACCCATCATGCACTAAGCATAGCAATTGCTTAATGAGCAATACTATAATCAGGGTGCAGTTGTAGTGTGGCACCCATAGTAGGTTGAGAAAACTTGCCTTATCTACTCCCCTGAGCAACTTTCATGGCTCCAATGTGGTCATCCCAGTGGTTGTATCAATAATGTGGCGCATCAGCTACTCAGTTGCCAAGTGTGGGAACTTCTCATGGTTAGCTAGGTCCTAGTCTTCGAGCTTTAATAGAGGAACCCACCCCAAGCATGATTCTTCGAAGAAATCGCATCCGGCGGTTGAGGGGTTTGCAAGGGGACCTTGCTCTCATCAATAGATTTTGGCACCTTAGTCTTGCCCTTGCACAAAGGGATGTAATCAGGCAACTGAGTAATAGGGTCAGTGAGCTGGGCTTCAACTTCCTCCACATCTATCCCCAAGTCCTCGTCATCCATCGAGATGTCTTTTATTTCCTCCTCCTCTGGCTCTAGATTCATGGCTCCAATGTGGTCATCCCAGTGGTTGTATCAATAATGTGGCGCATCAGCTGCTCAGTTGCCAAGTGCGGGAACTTCTCATGGTTAGCTAGGTCCTAGTCTTCGAGCTTTAATAGAGGAACCCACCACAAGCATGATTCTTCAAAGAAATCTCATCCGGTAGTTGAGGGGTTTTCAAGGGGACCTTGCTCTCATCAATAGATTTTGGCACCTTAGTCTTACCCTTGCACAAAGGGATGTAATCAGGCAACTGAGTAATAGGGTCAGCGAGCTATGCTTCAACTTCCTCCACATCTATCCCCAAGTCCTCGTCATCCATCGGGATGTCTTTTATTTCCTCCTCCTCTACGGTGGGCTTGTATTTCGGTGGATTTCTTCTCGGTGATTCACGCATCGATATTGCAACCTGCTTTCCCTTTTTGTCCTTCGCGTTCTCCTTGGTTGGGGTCAGCTTTGGTCTCGGTGTCCATGGTGATTTGGGGACTTCTGCTAAGACTTTGGCAACCTCTAGAGTAGCTTCTTCTACCTCCCTAACCACTTTTGGCATATCCTCCTCAGTTTTTACTGCTTTAGTGTCCATAACTGTTGTAGGTGTCGATATGACATTATTCAACAATGCTCGTGTCATCTCAAATAATTTCGCAAACGTTGAACTCACTATCAGAGCCTCGAATAATTCTCAATTCATGTGCGCCTAAAAGCTCAACAACTCAATTCTAAAAATACCAAGTTAATTTCGCTGGGTGGCCACCTATATTTATAGGGCATTTTGAATTCAAATATGACTGTTCCCCCCACATTCACTTCATTAATGTTAGATTGGCGGCAAATTTTCAAGGATCTTACCCTAAGGACCTGATGGAGGGTTGGCCACCACAACCATGCACATAGAATCTTCTGTGTGATCGCTCTCCCTGCATAATGTCCTCCCGTGACACCCCCATGAGCATCGCAAGGATACTGCACCTTTCAAACTTTGGTACATATCACCGCAATATTTCATCAGACCCCATTTTGTACAAATACCCAACAATGACAGAAAATTCTATCACGCACACCACTAACTCCTTCTTCTGCCAGATAGTGTAACCTCACGGGGCAGTTCCTATCATTAGGAAGAGTATGATATCTTCAAAATGATCATCCGCAATGTGCACTACAAATAGATGTGATTTAGTTAATCCCTCCTCCAAATTAGTGGGCTCTTACCTTGTTTCAATTCGCGATAGATGGTCTAGTCCCACGTTTAGTCGTCTAGCCTTCACAATGACTTCAAAATCATACTCCTGGAACAATAACAACCACTTGTATATCCTCGCCCCCAACACAGGCTTATTGACCAGGTATTTCAGTGCAGAATGATCCGTGTACATCTTAAAATTTCCACCCAGCAAATAGTGTCTAAACTTCTAGAGTGCATATACCATGGCCAACCCTTCGCGCTTGGTGGTGGAATAGTTCTTCTTAGACTTGGATAACCTTCTTCTTGCAAATTGTATAGGATAGTCCAATTCTCCTTTGCCATCTTGTGTTAACAGTGCTCTCAGCACTATACATTATGTGTTTACATGTACATGAAACTCCTTCTTCCAATCCGGGAAGACTAAAATTGGCACGGTGACCATCTTATCTTTCAATACATCCAAGCTTTTTTTACAGTCCTCGTCCCAACAGAATGTGACATCCTTTTTCAACAACTTCTCCATAGGTGCGGTGATATGGGCATCATCCTTGATAAACTTCCTGTAATACCTAGTATGTCCTAAAGTTGCGCGTAGTTGTTTCACACTCCTCGACACTTCCAAATTAAGTATCACCGAGATCATCACGGGATCTACCGTTAGTCCCTGTCTACAAACCACTTGACCCAAAAAAGTCCCAAAAGGAACACAAAACTGGCACTTCTTCAAATTAAGCGTGATCTAGTACCTTTGACAAGTATGTAGCATCAGGTGCACACTTGGCACATGGCATTTCATCAGTTAAAACATAGTCTCATCATCAAAGTACACCTCCAGAATTTTATGAATAAATTCCTTGAAGGCAGCAATGACTACATGCAAAAAAATCGCAAGTGCATTCTTCAATCCGAAAGGCATTACATTGTACTAAAAACATCCCCACTCAATCGCAAAGGTCGTCTTGCTTCTATCCTCTGGAAAAATTTTGATCTGATGGTACCCAAAGAATCCATGAGTGAAGGAATACACTTCCTGGCCACCTACATTATCCAATACCTCATCAGTGAATGGAGTTGGGAAAGGATCATGTATGCAAGCATCATTCAACTTCTGGAGATCTACGCATATCCTTATTTCATATTTCTGCTTCTTTTCCTGTACCACCATTGGGCTTACCCAATCAGATTCTTCTACGAGCTCAATGTTGTCTACTGCAAGCATCTTGTCTAGCTCTAAGCAGACCTTCTCCTTATACTTTGGATTGAGATGGTAAGGTATTTGCTTAACCAGTTTCACGTCAAGTTTTAACGTGATCTTCATAATGCCTAGGTCTACTATTATCCCTTTTAGATCTATAAACTTGGTAGGGAACAAATCCTAGTATTCGCAAAGCAATTCAACGACCTTATCCACCATCATGCCATCCCAGTAATCTCCAACCTTTATGAATTTTGGCTCCGCCTCCATAGCAATATTTACTTGTTTCGTTTTCAGTGGCATGGTTATATAAGGATTCTTAATATGCAGTCCCTTAACCTCATGGTGACCCTCTGTTTTAGGGATATTAATCTTCTGCAAATCCTCATCTTCTTCTTGAGCGGTCGTATTATAGCATTCCACCATGTGGCTCAGCTGATTGGTCCAATCAGGTTGAATCAAGTCCAAAGGATCTTGCAATATCCTAAATATTGTTGCTTTCACCTCTTGTAGCACTTCGTTAATACAATCAAACCCATCTTCAAAGTTGAATGTCATTATGAAGCCTTCACACAGAATATCCCATTCACCTATACCATGGCGGAGCTCTATTTCCAAGTACCAGTTCATCGGGATGACATCCAAGGTATGACAAAACAAGTGCACCCATTTCGGTCGGGGCTTCGCTCCATCAGCTAAGTGTGCGCGTGGATCATCTTTTCCATCATATTTTTCTATCATTCTCACCTTTGGCTTCCCAAAGCATGTTTTCATGATTCTCCTACACTCACGCCAATCATCAAAACTACCCTTGTGCATACCCCACCACCTTGCGGGCATAGCACACAGTGCCCAGTCTAGAGCCTGGAAGCGCTACTTTTCTGGAACCTCCCTCTCAAATGCATCCAAAAATACATCTACATCATTCAAGCCATCATAAGTGGGTAGATCTCTTACCTCTGACAACATGCAACACATCAACTAGGTCATCATGTTACAACTTAGCATGGTTACTTCATGTAGTCGATTCTACCAATGCTCTAATTCTTCATCAGAGTCTGAGGTGTAGGAACTCTCACGATCCAATTTAATTTTTCCATCCACTGTCGGATTCATCCAATCTTGGTCTCGCACTATTATCTTATATATACAATCCAAATCATCATCACTCTCATAATCATGGATTGGTTCAGTATAGTGCAATCCTTCAGTAGGATCTAGGGGTACCATTATGCAAGGCAATTTTTTTTCGAATATCATCTTCCACTTCTTTAGGATGATTACCTACTTCATGTCAGTAGCCCAATCAATTCCAAGGAGCACAGGGTAGGGGTTGCTGCCATCCACAATTTCTATTACTTCAAAGTTAGCCAACACGCTCACACTTTCAATATCTACAGTCACCCCTTGCAACCTCCCCATGGGGATGATCTTATGCTGATTTTCCATCCTTAACTGAATCAGAGACAATACAAGATGGGTCTTCCCATCCATTCCCAAGTCTGCTTTGGTAGGATGTTCACGTCTGACCCTAGATCCAAAATAACTTGATACATTTCATATTCTCTTATCTGTGTGGTCAGTCTCATCTCTCGCCCTGTCCTTGTTTTATGCTTACCAATATTTCGTACTACGCGCGGTTCACTGGGAGTGTTTCCAGCTCATCTATTTATAATCTTTTGTAATCCCTTCATAGCCTTTCTATTGTGCAACAGCTTCATGCAGGTTTCTAGAAAGGTTGTAAGCATCGAAGAGTCTATCTCTTGATCAAGCTTATCCTTGCTCCTTGAGGTGGAGGCCTCAGCGAAGCTCTTATTTGCTTCCATGAACAATTCCCGTGCACGCTCCAAATCGAATTCAATCTCCTTCATTGAAGCTTTGTGAACCCAGGCACTATCTTCGAGCTATTTTCCCTTATCATCCCTTATTGCAATTCCACTTTGGAATACTATATTCGCATTTGAATCCTCTTCGCAAGGCTCAAACCTCATCATCTGCAAGTTCTGAGTCAGCTGTGGTGGTAGTGCCCCTTTTTTACGTATCCTGGCTATCAGCGTAGGACAACCCTTTGTTTCATGATCAAACAAAGTGAAATATTTTCACGAAGGATGTGTACGGTTAGTGCAATCACAGGCATAGTGTCATGGTCCTCCGCAATTGTAGCCGATTAATTGTCCCCAACCTCTTTCAGGTCCTCCTCCACCTCAGCCTCGTCTGTGCCCTTGAAAGCCTGTTCGTGCCATTCCTGTGCTCTGGTTAGGTGGTTGTGTTTCTACCTAAACCCTATAGGTGGGTGCTCTATCCATCATCAATTCATAACTTCTGCAGTTGCGCTCATCATGCCCTACCAACCTACAAAAGTTGCAGAATAGTTGTTTCGGTGTTTGTACAAACTTCTACAACAAATGACAGTTATTCGTTCTATGTTTTCCTACTACCTGACATATAGCACACCACAACACAGGCCTCATGCTTGGTCCTGCTTGGGCTTCCGGCCTCAAAGGCATCGGTCCTCCTCCTGTAATATAGTTCGCAAAGACTAGGAAATGGTCTTTGTCATGCCCCTTACCTTTACATTTTAGGCACCATACCTCTTCAAACCTTACATCTCAAGGCAAAGATTTTGCAACTGTGCATGGATTTGTTGAACCCCCAGATTCAGATCTTACATCAGTGTTTCATGCAATCTCATTGCAATCTGCAAAGGCCTCTACCTAAGTCGTAATCTTCTATTGTGACAATGCAACCCTTAGGTGTGGTAGGAGCGAAGCCACGAACCACTCGTTGTGCTTTCCATCTGTTAAGCTCATATTAGCTTCATGAATTTTACATTTCAACCTCTGATCCCATTCCCAAGGTGTCTCACCTAGTTTCATTGTGATTTCTTTGAACCCCACAATCAACTATGCTTTGGATTTAGGCTTATTGAATTCTTTATTCAACGTGGTATGGATGTCTTCCACTCCATCGGTTGGGTTCTCATTAGAGTACTTAATGTACCAAGTTAGCGCACAATGCTATAGAGCACTAACTAGTGTTTCCTCATTCATGTGATCATCTGTAATGCCCTGAGCTTCCCACACAGCTTTCACAATGAACCAAAACTAGTTTGGGTCCTCATTTCCAAAGCCTTTAAACAAAGGCAGCTTCATTGAATTTTCCATGTTGAACTACAGTGGAGGTGGTGGTGGTATGGGTGAATTCGCAGGTGATGGTGGTGAAGTTGGAGGTGGTGTGGGTGGAGGTGTCAGACGCGGGAATCCTTGTCTTATTAACTAAATTTCACCTCGTGGAGAAGCCTGCGCTACTCCCTCTCAATCACCTAGTAGAGGTGAAATAAATGGAATATATTTAGGGCCCTTTCTCCCTTCGTTCCTATAAGTCTTTCCATTTTGTGTAGCTCAGAACATCAACATAACTGCATAACCTGTTTTTTTCACAATAACATCTTAATCTTGGTATTCAAACACTTCAAGTACTTACCTCGTGGACCTTTGAAAAAGCATCGCTATGCCTCATTGTAGCTAACTGAAGTATCAACCATGAATTCAATCACAAATCGTCCTATGATGTGATCGAGCCAATGATCAATAGCGTGTGTGACCTTATCCTTAGAGGCTTCTAGTCTTTGTACTAAATTCGAGGTCTAGACAATACGACTGTCAAGTCTCCACCTTCCTTGGCTATCTGCTAGCTTCATTATTTACTCATATAACTCAACTGGAAAGGAACACAAAAAGATCTCATGAATTTTTGTATATATGTACCTGTCCAGCCATTGTTCCTTTGTTAGTCGTGAATTTCTATTCTCCTGCATTGTGAATTCATGGATCTTCCTATCCAACCAATCTTATATCCCTTTCTTAGTTGGATTCTAGTGATACGACATCACACATCTCTTATGCAAATTCCATTCTCAACAACTTGGTTGCGTGGGGCCTAACCCAGGTTCAACGTTAGTTAGCCAAACAAATCCCTACACTATTCACCCTTTCAACATCAGCCTATAGAGCATGGACCAAAGTCTCACCTGAAGTAGTAAGGGGGGATGCTAGAACCAAGTTTTTGCACCCTGAGATGGTTGTGATGTCTGTTTATACCCTATATTCCTGCTTTCACACAGGTTGCTAAGCTCTTAAGCTCTATCAGTCTATCCCTTTATTCTAGCCTTTAGTAACTCTGTGAAGGAGTACGATTGACCTTTGCGCAGCCTGAACATGTGGTTCAAGTACTTTCATGTTGTTGTGACGACGTATTGAATAGGTTTCCAAGTTATCCCAAGTGTTTTACTTATATTACAAAAAAATCACGGTTAGCGCCGCGTAATATGATATTCTTACTTGCGTTCACTTACCCAATATAATCACATATATTCCCGCATTACCTAAACATTATAAATTAAACCCGAAACACAATATAACCAGATGCATTAACAGGAAACAAAGACACATAATTTGTAGAATGCTTCTCTTTATTTATATGTTCAGATGATTACAGACTCTATCTACCCTACACACGTAGTTGCAGGGGTCTGTGCACTCAGTTGCGGACTTCCACTGTAGGCCTTTGCGCACTCAGCTGCAGAGCCTCTACCTACACTAAGACCTGAAACATGGACTTCTCTAAAGACTTCCTCCTTATCGCTTAATACTTATCATTACTTAGAGCTTACTTACTTAGCTCTTTTTATATAATCCCATGGTCCGCAGACCATGGGTAGATCTTTACAGCTGACTTTACACTTTACAAAATAGGGGTGAACAACCCATTATGACTCATGACAAATTCATGCTCTGCGACCACAAAATGTTAGGGTCCAACCCTAACCCCCTTATTTATGTAATAGGGTCAGGTCATAGTTATAGTTAGTTAAAGAGTCAATAAAGCCCATATTAATAATTGTAAGTGGTTGACCCACATTTAAATAAAGGGACTACAGTTAGTTGCAAATGGGCCATGGTATTAGATAAACGGTATTAAGAGAACCATGGTATTGACCCATGGTATTTCATGTACGAATCCTATATAAAGGATAGAGACTCCCCATGGAGGAGTGTCGTGTCTTATTTTGTAATCGAGCTTTGCTCTATTGGAGGTTGCCCCCTTGAAGAGGCAAGTGAACATTGCTTTCATCTATGAATAATAAAATACATGCTATTATTTCTCATTTTGTTCTGTTTTCTAGGTTATGTTTCTTCATATATTTGGTATTCTGGCATCTTCTCGCAGCTCAAGAGAATAACAAGTGGTATCAGAGCACTTTCTAGGGCCGGTGTGTTATAGACATTTTTGGGCACTGCAACCCCAATCATAAATGTCCACAAACCAAAGGCTCCTAAGCCCCTAAAAGTGTTTGATTCATTCCCTAAAGGAACAAGGTCAGCTAATTACATCATCTCCCAGACGTTTTCCACAGAAAACTACTCAGAACTGGTCAAAACTGAACCATACAGAATGCCCAGTGTAGAGGGTGCGATGCATCTCACCTACTCAGTGTAAAGGGTGTGATGCATATTGGAAAGCCCTTCTGTAGCTTGCGATGGGTGATAATGGACAAATGGCAGAGACAGTTTGCGAGGTGGAGGATGTTGGTATTATGATGCATGTGTTGTACTTGATGGCAATCCTCTCATAGAAGAACAACTCACTTACATATAACTAGATGAATCTATAGAAGAGATATCAAATGCAAGACAGCTCAAAGGAATCAGATGACAGTTCTAAATATGACAAGTTAGCTTTTCCATCAAGTCCAAAGGGGGAGACTGTTGGCATTATGAGACAAGTGTTGTCCTTGATGGCAAATCAAATAGATGATAAATCATAGTGTAGCAGGTCAGTAGCAAGGAATTGATGATTAGACTACAAGAATGAAGAAAAATATATATACGCAAGTTCACTTTGATGAAGCCACGTATACACGTGGGTTGGACGTTCCCACGGTGCGTATGCGTATACATGCACTTTCATGCAAGGAAAAGTGCGTACATGTGGGAGAACATATTTTTGGTCCATGGTATTTAGTCCTTGGTATTTGAACCTATGGTTTTGGGCCATGGTATCTCGTCATAAGTGTTGATACCAAGTATTGGGTCCATGGTATTGTTTTGTCATGGTTTTGGACCATGGTATTGAGTAAGGCCTAAGACTATAAAAGGAGAAGAAGATCATTAAGCAAAGGCATTGAAAAAGACTTGAATATCTGATGTAGTATGAGATCCAGTATGCAGGATATGGGTTATGATACATTGCTTGATCTGAGCTAAGGAGGGATCTCACCAGTTGATGGAGAATAAGATCTAAGGATAGATCGGGATCAAATGGTTTGAAATGAACTATCTCTATATGGTTGATTTTCCTTGTTCTAGATCTGTATACTGACACATGTAATGTTCTTAACTGGGTATAACTTAAGTTTGAAATAGTTGCAAGTCATGATTGGATATTTATAGATCTGTACGCGGGTTGGCTTTGGTAAAAGTGCGTATATACGCGGGTTTGGTTCATCCAAGTAGCGTATACTATTTGAGCTATGATGTTTGAAGTTACAGGTAGTTCTGGCTGTTGATGAGTTCTGATGACTGTTTATTGGTATCATTATTCTACATATTCAAATTAATAGAGTATGTTTAGCTTCAGTATTGATGGATGAGATCGATAATGGATTAGGATCAGAATGACTTATCTTTATGTGATCTGATGAACTAGATCGGGTTGCTAACATACATATTATCCTTGTATATGTAATGATCTGAGTATGTTTGAAGTCAGGAAGTACAACAAAGTTATAAGTAAGTAATTAATGTCATATACGTTAGTTCACCTTGGTGAAGTTGCGTATACACGCTAGTTCGGCACTTCCAAGTAGCGTATGCACTTTAATGCATGATTTTTGATGATACAGATGGTTCTGAATATTGTTGCAGAGTTCAGTGTTCTGCTCTATGTTCTTGTGACTGCCTTTTGTTGACAGGGTTTCAATGATTCAATATTGGGTGATTCAGAGATTGATGATGCTAGTGTTGATTGATTGTGTGCCTCAATGATATTGATGGGTCCAGTATGAAAATTGGATGAAATGTGGCCTTCAGATTATAGTGTTGTGCTTCAGGAGTATTCAGTCTGGAAATGTATGAAATGTGGTCCCTAGAGGATGAAAGGATATTGTAGGCCAGCGCCTACGTCCTAGTACATCAGCTAGTACAAAGAGCAAAGGGGGTGGTAGCTCCCTTCCAGTAGTAGCTGGAGAACGAGTAAAGGTTGGATCCTTTTAGTAGGCCAGCATCTATGTACTAGTAAGTGGATCGGCTAGTACAAGAGCTACGGGGGTTGTAGCTCCCTTCCTAGAGAGTCTGGAGAATGAGAGAAGGTTGTAGCCTTCCGCAGGTAGAAGCCTACGTACTGGTATAAGATTGCACCAGTACAAGACTATTGTAAAAGAAGTTTCTTATTAAAAGAAGATAGAGACAACTTGCAATAGGTGGTTTTCACCCACATTGGGTTTCCACCTTATATCATGGTGTTCATGTATGCTTCTTGTGTGTGATGATCTGTTTTGTTTTACTGCACCTGCTTACTATACATATGGTTAATGAAGTTCTGATGCACTAACTAAAGATCAACAATTAATGAATTAACTGAATCATAATTATTCTGGATATACGCTAGTTGCATTAGACACAGTTGCATATACACGCGGGTTCCCTTAATTGAAGTAGCGTATATGTATCTAAGTATGGAAATGAAAAAGTTTTGTTGATTTAATAATACTGATTCACCCCCCCCCCCCCCTCAGTATTATTTCCAAAAATTGGTATCAGAGCAGGTCCTTTGGTAGAAGCTTGATCGCTTGAAGGAAATTCGTGGAACTATGGGAAAGAAGCTGAAGAAGAAAGCACCTAAGAAGAAGAAGACATCTCAGAAGAACTATAACAGTGGGTGTATGGATTGGGGAATATGTGGAAGAAGCACATCAGGTTTAGAATCACTTCAGAATGAAGATGAACAAGATCTATCAGGTATGAATTTGTTATCCTCTGGTGATACATCTATTTATCCTCTTAAAGATGATGAAAGTGATAGCGAAACAACTGAATTTTTGCTTATGGGTGAACAAGAAAGATATCAAATAGAGGCAGAATTTAAAAGGCTTATAGAAAAAATTAAAGATCAACAAGATCTGTTGAACAAGAAGGAATGTTCCTTCAAAGAAGAATCTACCAAACTAAAAGCTCAACTGGAGGAGGGAAATAAGGTAAGGAAGTTATTCAAGGAAAAATGTCAAAAGTTGTAGGATGAAGTGACATCATTAAGAAATGAAGTCAATGAAAGGAGCACAATCATCAATAAACTTAGAGATAGATCCAGTTATTATGAAAGGCTTGAAGCTACAATCCACTCGCTAAAGGAAGATCTTGAAGAATCAAAGAAGCAGAATAAATGACTACTCCAAGCTATTGAAAAACAAGAGAACGAAGTTCTTGAATTAAGACATCAGTTGGAAGAAGGAAGGAAAGTTGAGGAGAAAATAAAGAAGTAGTATCATGAAAACGAAGAGCATCTTCAAATTAAGGTAAATATTCTAAATGATAAATTAGAAGAAAAGGATAAGCTCTTACGATTTCAAGGCAGTACTAAAATTTTGGATGATATTATTAGTAGTCAAAGGTCTCCTACTATCAAAATTGGTCTTGGATTTTATGAATCTGCTGAAGGTGAATCTAGCTCACAAGGAAAGGCAAGGAACTCTAATGATAAATCTGAAATGCTCAACAAAGAGACGAGAGGAAAACCCCATAAACAGCCAAGGAAAGAAATACTTCAAAGAAAATCTTTTACTCCTCCGATGAATAATGTTGAATGTTATGTATGTCATAATCTTGGACATGTTGCAGCCAGATGTAGAAGAAGAATGGTTCAAGATCATCACACAGAAAGATCATCATATTACTTTCAGGGATATTGTTTTTCTTGCAATATGTTTGGTCACAAAGCTGTTGAATGCTACAAAAGGAATGAGAAACATGTAAGGTGTTATGCATGTAACAAGCTTGGACATATAGCAAATGAATGCAGGAATAAAGTATGGGCACCATACCAAAAGGAGAAAACTTCATCACGCTTGAAGATATGGAAGAAGAAGGAAGTACAGTCAGAAAGATGTGGCACAACACAATATACTCAGACACAGCACAACATAGACATAACAGACTCAGGGGGAGCTGAAAATATAAAACCGCAGTGTTCTGAATCTCATACGCAAGTTCCATAAATAGAAGTCATGTATATACGTGAGTTGGCCACTGCGCAGTCGCGTATATGTCAGTCTGAGGAAAAGTAGTATAGGGCTCAGGAAAAAGGGTCTGATAGGATGCATTCCATTTGCTCTGTTTGATAATGGTTACAATCTTCTGATGATGTGTGGAAATATCTTGATACTTATAAGAAGTTTAGAAGTGTTTTGATCCTAACTTGTTGATGATGATGCCTTGATACTTCTTGTTGATATATGCATGATCAGATCTAACAGTTGGCACAGGTTCAGGGGGAGCATATGCCTTTAATAATGCATTGTTGGCATTATGGTTAGTAGTCCTTGGTGATGATGCTTATATGGCTAAATGATATATCGTGCTATGATATAGTTATGAGTTATCCATGACAAATCTCATATGACTCTTGGGGTTACATAGTTGATGTTCAGATCAGATTTGTGGTTGATTCTTTGATGATGCATATATGGTGTTTATATGGTGATCTTGATAAGGATAAGGAGAAGTACAAAGCTTGAATACACATCTTCTTTACTTGATGATGAGTTACTCATATGTTGTTGTCATCATAGCGTAAAGATCATATAATACAGTTATGATGCATGATTCCTATAGTTCTTGGTGCTCACATGGATTGATGATATTGATGATACCAAGAAGTCTTGATACATAGTGCTGGATACATGGAGATTACTCAAAGTTGCATTGTTGGAGACATGATGATGATGAGTTCCTACCTATATGTTGATACTTACATATGTTGATGGATGCAGATGTTCCCAAAGTGATGCTACTTGGATCATGCAGATCTTGATGATGAGATGACTATGGCATTATACACATATGATATAATGTGAATGATTTTATGATGATGTTCAAAAGGATGAGTTGATGTCTATATGCAGACATGCCTTGTTATAATACATTTATAGGTTGTTGATCTGGAAGTGGTTGTACGCGTGTTTCATGAGGAGGATCTGCATATATACGCATGTTTCTATGGATACAGTCACGTATATGTTGGTTTGAATGAAATCAGTGGGCCAGAATCAGGGTGAGAAGAGTCTGGTATGGGTCTGACAGAGACCATCTGGCACAGTTTCAGGGGAAGCAGATAAAATTCTAATAATGCATTGTTGGCATTACCTTAGAAGATCTTGGTTCATGTACACAAGCTTTTTTTGGTTTCAGGTAAATCAGGTACAGAAGGAGAACAGAAGGAGATCATGGTTGCTAATCTGGATAGTGTTTGACAGATGCTACTGATATTAGTTATTGGTGATTTTCATAAGTCTTGCACTTGATATCTGGTCTCTATGTCATGTATTTCCCTTATTATCAAGTTCAGATGGATGGTGTAATGTTCTTTTTTTATCATGTGTAAACTTTTGATGTATCCCCACTTGGTTGGGTGGATGAGTCAATTCTAGTATATCCCCACTTGGTTTGGAAATGGATGTATGTATGAGTCCTTGGTGATAGGAAGGTCATTTATGATCGAGTCATGTTCTTCTTGTAAAACATCTTTTTGTGGACCTTGCTTATAGTCAAGGGGAGCATGAATAGCACACTTCAGCAAAGCAGAGACTTCAGCATGTACTCAAAGGGAGCATGGATAGAGTGGTACACCTTGGCATATACAAAAGGGGAGCTCATTCAGAGATTTCAGCAAGTACTCAAGGGGAGTATGGACAGCGGAATGTTTATCTAGGAAAGAGAATATCTTGGTCCGCCCTTTGCCCTTGATGTCAAAGGGGGAGAGTGATTTGGTGTTGTTTCCATCAAGTCCAAAGGGGAGATTGTTGGCATTATGATGCATGTGTTGTACTTGATGGAAACCCACTCATAGAAGATCATCTCACTTAGTTATAACTAGATGAATCTTCAAGAAGAGATATCAGATGTGACTGAATGCCTGAGGTGCAAGACAGCTCAAAGGAATCAGATGATAGTTCTACGTGTGGCAAGTTAGCTTTGCCATCAAGTCCAAGGGGGGATATTGTTGCCATTATGAGA
>APFE031477058.1:48326-86935 GCA_000404065.3 Pinus taeda
AGATCAGATTTGTGGTTGATTCTCTGATGATGCATATATGGTGTTTACATGGTGATCTTCATAAGGATAAGGAGAAGTACAAAGCTTGAATACACATATTTACTTGATGATGAGCTATTCATATGCTGCTGTCATCATAGGCATAAAGATCATATAATACAGTTATGATGCATGATTCCTATAGTTCTTGGCGCTCACATGGATTGATGCTATTGATGATACCAAGAAGTCTTGATACATAGTGCTGGATACATGAATGATTACTCAAAGTTGCATTGTTGGAGACATGATGATGATGAGTTCTATCTATATGATGATAGGTTGATACTTACATATGATGATTGATACAGATGTTCCCAAAGTGATGATACTTGGATCATGCAGATCTTGATGATGATGAGATAACTATGGTGATGAGTTGATATCTATATGCAGACATACCTTGTTACAAGGCATTTACAGGTTGCTGATATGGAAGTAGTTACAAACGAGTTTTATGAGGAATATCCGCGTATATCTGCGTGTTTCTGTGGATACAGTCCCATATATGTTGGTTTGAATGAAATCAGTGGACCAGAGTCAGGGTGAGAAGAGTCTGATATGGGTCTGACAGAGACCATCTGGCACAACTTCAGGGGGAGTAGATAAACTTCTAATAATGCATTGTTGGCATTACCTTAGAAGCTCTTAGTTCATGTACACAAGCTGTTTTTGGTTTTAGGTAGATCAGGTACAGAAGGAGAACAAAAGGAGATCATGGTTGTTGATCTGAATAGTGTTTGACAGATGCTGCTGATATTAGTTATTAGTGATTTTCATAAGTCTTGCACTTGATATTTGGTCTCTATGTCATGTATTTCTTTTATTATCAAGGTCATGTAACGACCTATGATGGTTTCCACACTATGCCTGGGATGGATGATGTAATGTTCTTGTTTTATCATGTGTAAACTTTTGATGTATCCCCACTTGGTTGGGTGGATGAGTCAATTCTAGTTGGGAAATGGATGTATATATGAGTGCTTGGTGATAGGAAGGTGTTTTATGATAGAGTCATGTTCTTCTCGTAAAACATCTTTTTGCAGACCTTGCTTATAGTCGAGGGGAGCATGAACAACACTCTTCAGCTGAACAGAGTTTTTAGCATGTACTCGGAAGGAGCATGGATAGATTGGTACACCTTGGCATATACAAAGGGGGAGCTCATTCAGAGATTTTAGCAGGTACTCAGGGGGAGTATGGTCAGTAGAATGATTATCAAGGAAAGAGATTATCTTGGTCTGCCCTTTGCCCTTGATGTCAAAGGGGGAGAGTGATTTGGTGTTGTTGCCATCAAGTCCAAAGGGGGAGATTGTTGGCATTATGATGCATGTGTTGTACTTGATGGCAACCCTCTCGTAGAAGAACAACTCACTTACATATAAATAGATGAATCTACATAAGAGATATCAAATGAAAGACAACTCAAAGGAATCAGATGACAGTTCTAAGTATGACAAGTTAGCTTTGCCATCAAGTCCAAAGGGGGAGATTGTTGGCATTATGAGATAAGTGTTTACCTTGATGGAAAATCACACATATGATAGATCATAGTGTAGCAAGTTAGTATCAAGGAATTGATGATCAGACTACAAGAATGAAGAAAAAGATATATACGCAGGTTCACTTTGACGAAGCTGCATATACACGCAGGTTGAACGTTCCCAAGGTGCGTATGTGTATACACACACTTTCATGCAAGGAAAAGCACATACATGTGGGAGAACTTATTTTTGGTCCGTGGTATTTAGTCCTTCATATTTGAACCTATGGTTTTGGGCCATGGTATCTCATCATAAGTGTTGATCCCAAGTATTGGGTCCATGGTATTGTTTTGTTATGGTTTTGGACCATGGTATTGAGTAAGGCCTAAGACTATAAAAGGAGAAGAAGATCATTAGGCAAAGGCATTGAAAAAGACTTGAATATCTGATGTAGTATGAGATCCAGTATGCAGGATATGGGTTATGATACATTGCTTGATCTGAGCTAAGGAGGGATCTCACCGGTTGATGGAGAACAAGATCTAAGGATAGATCGGGATGAAATGGTTTGAAATGAACTATCTCTATATGGTTGATTATGCTTGTTCTAAATCTGTATACTGACGCATGTAATGTTCTGAACTGGGTATAACTTAAGTTTGAAATAGCTGCAAGTCATGATTGAATATTTATAGATCTGTACGCGGGTTGGCTTTGGTAAAAGTGCATATGTATGCGGGTTTGATTCGTCCAAGTAGCATATACCATTTGAGCTATGATGTTTGAAGTTACAGGTAGTTCTGGTTGTTGATGAGTTTTGATGACTGTTTACTGGTATCAGTATTCTGCATATTCAGATTGATAGAGTATGTTTAGCTTCAGTATTGATGGATGAGATCGATAATGGATCAGGATCAGAATGACTTATCTTTATATGATCTGATGAACTAGATCTGGTTGCTAACATACATATTATCCTTGTATATGTAATGATTTGAGTATGTTTGAAGTCAAGAAGTACATCAAAGTTATAAGTAAGTAATTAATGTCATATACGCTGGTTCGCCTTGGTGAAGTTGCGTATACACACTGGTTCGGCACTTCCAAGTAGCGTATGCACTTTAATACATGATTTTTGATGATACAGTTGGTTCTGAATATTTTTGTAGAGTTCAGTGTTCTACTCTGTGTTCTGGTGACTACTTTTTGTTGACGGGGTTTCAGTGATTCAGTATTTGGTGATTCAGAGATTGATGATGTTAGTTTTGCTTGATTGTGTGCTTCAATGATATTGATGGGTCCAATATGAAAATTGGATGAAATGTGGCCTTCATACTATAGTGTTGTGCTTAAGGAGTATCCAGTCTGAAAATGTATGAAATGTGGTCCCTGGAGGATGAAAGGAGATTGTAGGTCGGTGCCTACGTACTAGTACATCAGCTAGTACAAAGAGAAAAGGGGGTGGTAGCTCCTTTCCAGTAGCAGACGGAGAACGAGTAAAGGTTGGAACATTTCAATGGGCCAACACCTATGTACTAGTAAGTGGATCGGCTAGTACAAGAGCTAAGGGGGTTGTAGCTCCCTTCCTAGAGAGTCTAGAGAACGAGAGAAGGTTGTAGCCTTCTGCAGGTAGAAGCCTGCGTACTGGTATAAGACTGCACTAGTACAAAACTATTATAAAAGAAGTTTCTTGTTAAAAGAAGATAGAGACGACTTGCAGCAGGTGGTTTTCACCCACATTGGGTTTCCACCTTATATCATGGTGTTCATGTATGCTTCTTGTGTGTGATGATCTGTTCTGTTTTACTGCACCTGCCTACTGTACATACGATTAATGAAGTTCTGATGCACTAACTAAAGATCAACATTTAATGGATTAACTGAATCATAAGTATTCTGTATATACGCTAGTTGCATTAGAAACAGTTGCGTATACACGCGGGTTCCCTTAATTGAAGTAGCATATATGTATCTAAGTATGGATATGAAAAAGTTTTATTGATTTAATAATACTGATTCAACCCCCCTCTTTGTATTATTTCCAACATATCGTTATAAGCAACAAAGGGATTTCCCAGATTGACTCAGGTAACCCAGAAGACTGATGGTTCAATCCCAAAATCCAAAAGACATTGACTCAAAATCAAGCAAAAGCAATCAAGAGAAAAACATAGGATAGACTTCCCAGTGGAGTTGCCAAATTGTGATGCAGGAAAGTGTTCCCTCTATGGATAGAGGCAACCCCTCTAGCCCTAGAGTGGGTCTAGTCACAACAAAGATAGATCAATAATTGATTTCCTTAAACAATCATCATTGGAGGCCTACCTCAATCGGTGGTCAATGAAGTTCCGTTGCACTGCTCCAGCTTTCATTTCCTTCTCCTCAATGAGTGATCAACCTAAAACAATGCAAAGAATATACAACAAAGCACATAATCAAAAAACAACAATGATCTATTTACTCACAAAGTCAAGAAGTCATGAGCTATCAAGTAAATTACATATGAGGCATAGGAAAGCATCATTGATTGTATTAATAATGAGATAAGAGCAATATTACAACCAAGTCTTGACATCACAAGCCTTCTCAGAGGATCCAGCCAGTATGTTTCTCAAGCATTCACTCTTCAAGGATGAATCTCCCAGCATACAATGTCTCTCTTTCACTCATAAGATTTAACACAAAGTTAAGGGCACTCCAAAACCTTCCACAAGCTATCAAAAATCCCACACTTGTCACACCCACACCAACTATATATCAAACTCAAAAGCACTAGCAACACTTCTCAACCAAAGGAATTACCAACTAGCTCATCATATCAAAGGTGAGTGATTTAATAGGAGAAGGAGTCTCCATGAAATGTGGAAGAGAGAGCTAATCCTCAAGGAAGGTAGCACAAATGATGGAACTACCATAACAGAGGAGGAAGGGCCAACAAACTATGCCAACAACGAGGTCTGGAGACATCCAAAAGGCCGACTGTTGAAACGAATTCACCCAATCGGGATCGTTGCAGGACATAAACTGAATACTCGCGACAACATCATGAGGAGGCGATGCACGTAGACTCATTGTTGCAAGACACAACTCATAACCTCACGTCGAGTCTAGAAATCTAACTATCGTGGGAAACAGATGTACACCGACAATGAACATGGGAACATTGCGTATATTAAGGGTTTACTAGTGATGAGGCAGAAACTTAAGGAATAAGGGTCATTTGCAGCAATATAGAGAATTTTCTTAATATTCTTGCACTAGTGGGAAGATATGAACATGTTGATTTGACACATGACACAGTAGAAGGATTGAAATGAGGACAATGACAAATTACTATGTAACAGTCATAGGTTCAATAGATAACAACAAATTCAAACAAAAAGGTATCAGGATCTTCGGTAGTCAACCCATGGAAGTGAGGTAAGGTTAAAGGACTTATGTTCTTCATTTTAGTGTCCCCATTGGTCTCTCGGAGGGGAAAGGTACCCTCTACTCTTTCCCCATTCCCTCTGACGTTTCCGTTTTCAGCCATGGTCTCAAGATGGATGTCTTCTTCCTCTTCTTCTGCTATAGGATCTTCGTATATCTCTAGTTGTTCACCTATAGGTTCTTCTAGATCACTGCCACCCAAGAAGAGAGAAGGGTGACTTTATGATGTGGTGGGGTGTTGGGTAGGAATTTCCCTGAATTATCTCTATTCCTATGAGGCATGAAAGGAAATCTCTTTTTGGGTGATTTTTGCTTTTTTTCTACTTGTGCCTGCAAAACTGAAATTGATTAAACAAAAAAATTGCAACTAACTGAAATGAACTTGTTGAAATGAAATTGTAGAACTGAAATGAAAGCAAGGAAATGGCTAATCTACTTTTGCTGGAATAGAAATTATAGAATTGAAATGAAAGAAAGGAAATGACTAATCTACTTTTGCTGAAATCCAAATTGCGGTATTGAAATGAAAGCAGGAAAATGACTAATCTACTTTTGCTGAAATGGAAATTGCAGAATTGAAATGAAAGAAAGGAAATGACTAACCTACTTTTGCTGGTTGAAATGGAAATTGCAGAATTGAAGTGAAAGAAAGGAAATGCAGAAATCGAAAGAAAAACTACTCTACTTTTGCTAAAATAAACTACTTAGCAGAATGTTGCAGTAGAAAATAGAAAAAAAGTAGTAATCACAAAATACTCTTATGCTTCCCCGACAACGGCACCAAAAGGTGGTGAGCACCAGTATTGCAGCAATAATGCTACAACTCCAAGGGCTTCCTACTTTACTTTTATCAACCCAGTAGTTCGTAACAAACTTGGAAGTGGCGGTGCTATATGCACAAGTATTAGCTCTTATTGTGGGCTGTCACTTGGTCAGCTAGCGCAAGAACACTAGAAGCTTAAGCCAACTTCTATGAGTTCTCAGAAGAAGTTTTTAACTGTGATGAAGGAAAGCTAACTCTACGAGGACTATTCTACTTGCAGTGCTAGGGCCTAAATCTACCTCAAGCTGAGAAATGCAGATTCTAGGGTAACATCAAACCACGCTTAACTTGGTAGCTAGCCCTACCAGGTCGGGAGAGGGCTCTCTCCTTGTCAATCTTAGTAATATATATCAAATGAAACTTGAGATGACTGATGTAAAGACTAATTTTAGGCTAGGTATATGCTCAAAGGAGTTTGATTGAATTTTATGTTGGTTTGTTGGCTCAAATGTGAAAGGCAGATTTGGGTTCGGGGAATGGACTCAGTCTTGCAGAGGTTTCTATGGGGCAAGGAAGGCAAATGGTTTAGTACTTTAAAATGAATGAGATGGAGAGTCTTAATATTGGTAGGGAGTTGGAGAGGGCATGAAAGTCTCAGGGATCCTCTTCAAACTGCTGAAAACATAGAAAACTAAACAAACCCTAGGTAGAGCACTGCAACATCAATAAATTCTACCTTTATCCTTGGTTCATTTAGTTAAGCAGAATAAAGAGAAATGATGGCATACATAAAAACATGTAAACTTGAATTACAGAATAAGAAACAATACCAAATCAACTTGCTACAAGAATCCCACAAAATTCTGCAAACCCTGGTCTATTCCTTTGCCAAACTGCAGAGATAAATGTACAATGTTGCTCAAAGCTTTCACAAAAGTCCAACCTTGACAAATGACTGAAAAATTACTAGATATAGGCAAGAAACAACTCATGCTAGGCTTTAGGGTTTGAATTCGTGAGTTTAGGAGTTGTTTCAACAAGATCTAAACAAAGAATTGAAAAGTAGGCATTGGAACAACTTGCCTCTAAAATCTAGGAAACTAATTCATTCAGTTCAAAACTACCTTTTCATGATGTATCTATCTCCACGAGTGAATTTTCAACATTTATACATTAAATCCACCAATTTATATCAATTTTCATCATGAGTTTTACCATGAGAGAGAAAAAATTCAAACTAAGAAAAAACTAGGTGAAAAACAGAGTTTTTTCGCAATAATGGCAATTTTCCATCATGTGCATCGCGCCACTATCCCTGTGCATAGCACCTTTTTGCAGCTGATTTTTGAGGCCTTCCCATGCACCAAATTTTCTCCAAGTTGGCTTTTTGGAAAGGTCTATCTATCTACTTTCCTGAACAAGTGAAGTTTCTGAATTCAGTGTCAATTTACCCCTCCAAAAGTGAGTTCTCCCAACACTGCTTCATGTGTGGCCAGAAAGGGGCAGAAAGGGGGTTTTTGAGGTGTTTTTGACCCTTTTGGAAGCTCAAAACTTGATAAAACTCTCTAGTAATTTCTGGGAATTCATAATTTTGCATGAGGAATCCAAAAATGTAGAGTTTTCCTCCAGAGGAGGTCCCTAGAAAAAGCGAGCGTTGGGTGGCGCTACGCACCAGGCAGAAAAACCTGTTTTTTCTTTCAAAAATTCAAAATTGAAAACAAGTGTGCCAAATTTCTTGAAATTTGGGTTGAGTGACCTGCATCAAGTACTATGTTGGACTAAGGAAGCCTCATCTAATATTTTGAGTCTATCTTGGTCTTTCTCCCTCGTCAAAGTTTTCCTCAACTTGGCCTTCAAGGTCCTTATCCTTGCTTTGCAAATCTTGTTTCTTGCCAAATAGTGATAGGCCATGTGCCTCAACATATTTTTCTCTTTGATGGCCTTCTCCAATAGCTTCTCCAAGTGCATATTTGTCCTTCCTAGCCAATATTCATGATCAGCTTCAATTGCTTGCTCTAGTGGTGTCAATTTGATTTTCCTCCTCTTGGCTACTTGCCGGTTTTATCTTATGTTTTGCAGCTCCATGATCATCTGTTGATCCTCCAGTTACTTGTTCCTTTGCTCAAGGTAATTTATAGTCCACTTATCTCTTTCCATGTTAAGAGCTAGGGTATGAGTATCTGCTTCTTGCTCCTGGATGATCTCTTTCAATCTTGAGCTTTGGGGGCCCAAATCAACATCATCATCCTAGATGAGAATTAAATATGTCTCTTGACCTTCTAAAGGCCCCTCATCATGCATTGGTTGTTTACCTTTGTCTTGTACCTACTTTGTTGTTGAAGGAAACAAGACCCCTTCCACCCTGGGCAAAGATAGTAATCATTTTGCTGTTGCAAATAGCTTCCTTGTCCCATTTTGATAAGTGATGAATACTGGCACACTGGTGGTTTGAGTCTCATGCACTTGTTGCTTATGTGAAGGCCCTCTTACCTCATGAAAGGCTGATGGGGTCACTTGAAGACTTGTAAAAACCTCATGTGAAATGAAATCATCCCATGGAACATTCAGCAAACTCAGCTGATGCAAAACCACAATCTTGGTCAATGCAAAGTGATAAATGTTATTGTACTGTTGATGAGGAGGCTTTCCTTTCACAAATGTGGTAATTTTCTCAATATTCCGACACATGAAATAGGGGAGGTTCATCATCCTCACCCTAATGAAATGCATCAATAATCTGATATGGTAGGCGTACAAGTGAGAAAATATGCCTTCACAGCTGAAATGTTTGATTATGAGCTTCATCAATGGAGCATATGTGTCCTGTAGGTATATGAAAGGGAAAACTCTACCGATATTCTTCTAATAGCTAGCCTTGATATAAGGCTCATAATGCTCTTTGTCAACCAGTTGTCCCTTGTTTCATTAGTCTCCCATATTCGGAATACCTGTTGCTTTAGCTATAGTTTCAGGTGTTAAAGCGAATGTAACACCTACAAAATTGACCTAGCCATTGTGAAGATGGAGGATGAATAATCTAGTAAGCTCATAGTGGTATTTGACTCTTTCCACCATCTCACAAAACTGGTAGTAGGATTGATGTTTGTAACATGCTATAGCAATAGGACAAGCCAATAGCTTTGTAAGTGTAGTGGGCTCCTCCCAGATGTGTTTGCCTCCCTTGTGAGGTTTTCTGGGTGCATGAAGTTCTTGGGAGAAATCACTCATTGTTTCCTCATCTATGTCATAAGGTGAATCTGTCTCCATATTTGCCACTGTTTATGTTTCAATGATGAATATGAAGAGGTTTTATATCAACAATAGGTGTTTGCTATTCAATGAAAGGGATTGATGATGGGAGATAGTGAATGAGGGATTTTGTGATGCTGATTGTAAGTTTCTTGGGAGGTGATAGGGTTTAGAAATACTAATTAGGGTTTGGGAGTAGTGTGATTAGGTATTAGGTTTTTTAGTTTTGGGGATAAGGGAATGAATGAGTGTGAATGAGAAAGGGGAGGGAAAATGAAATGAGGGGAGTGTAGTGAATAGAAAAATGAAAATGGTGTATGGGACAACAACATAAATTACAATTTTGCAAACCCTAGGCATATTTCCAATATGATTGTGCAACAAATTAGGGTTTTCTTTTTCGCCTATTGAAACACTATGAAAGCTGACTAAAATCCTTAAAATGGCACTTAGGAACATTAAACTCACTTGTGAATTGAGGTTTGCACAATTTGGAGCTTAGAGGAGGTGATTTGAGTGAATTTCAAGCTTGAAAGATAGGTTCACCGCACCAGTTGAAGTTTTAATGTGTTTTCTGAGCCTCTGTGTGTCGTGTCGACCTGGTGCGCTGTGCCTCAACCCAGGTGTGTTGTGCCGAGTGTAACTGCTAAGTTTTACTGCAAATCACCTTATTCGCCTCAAACACACGACTTGGTTCTTGTTTTTCTCTCTTTGGCACATAAATGAACTCTTGAACATAAGAAACACTTTATATATCCTTGGACTTCAATTTTTATTTGCAAAAACCCACTTTTCTAAAGTTTTCTTTTTCACTTGCTCTTTAAAACTCCGTTTTGGCAGTTTGACTTGTTTTTTGCCTTTGATGGACTAAATTATTTGAATTTTTGACTCTTTTGCAGGAGCTGGAGTGCAGGAGCTTGGCAAGGTGACCAAGGCTACTGCTTGGACTTATTACATATAGGAAAAATGAAATTACATGAAATTTTTATGCATAAAACAATAAAATTCTGTTTTTCCTCGAAACCCTGTTTTGAGGAAAAATCAATTACTGAGCATGTGATTATTGAAATTTTTGATTCTGAGACTTTACTTGACCTCCTCATGTGCCCACTGACCATTATTGAGCTTTTACAAGACCTTGAGGACAAACCCTAAAAATGACCTTTTGCAGATGTAAAGACAAAAAATGATTGTAAATGACTTGAATGTATGAAAATGGGCCAACAGGTAAAGATCATGAGAGAAAAATTTATAATATGCCACTACCATCAGATGATCTATGATCCTAATGGAATGTAGCTGATCGGATGAGACACCTAAAATGCAATGCAACAAGAGAATTTTGATCACTGATGGAGGGATGAAGATACTGACACTAACATGCAGAAAGAGAAAGAAGACATGAATGTAAGGCAAACCCTAGCAAACCCTAATTTATCCAACTAACCCTACTTTTGCAGGAAAAGAGATGAAAACTGATGAAATGAGTGCCATTGACTACTGAAGAGGTAAATTAAATTTATTCAAGCTACTTCTGAAAAGAAATGAGAAGAAAATATATTTTTGTGCTTTTAAGTGTTTTTATGTGAAATTATTATGCTTGTAATGTATCTAGTTGTGATTGTGTAGAGGTTTGGTGGTGAAGGAAGATGGAGTTGGTTTTTGCAGGGGTGGAGGAAGGTGTGGAGAGTTCCTAAGAAGCCCCTAGTACCCTTCTGAAGACTTCCATTGCAATCGGATTTCGAAAAACCACTTATAGGGAATTCTATAGGAGGCTACAGGGAATCTATAGAAGGATCTATAGGAGGAGGCCGAGAGCTATTTTTGGAGGTTTTGAAGGTTGGAAAAATGATGGGAAAGGGTAAATGAATTCTAGATGAAGGTGTTGAGGTGTTTGGGGCTTGTCAAGGAAGATCAAGAGGGAACATGATGGTTGTATTTCTTTAAATGGCAAGAGGGAAGCTTATGGAGAAAAATGTAGAAATTAGGGCAGATTGGTGAAATGTTGCGAATGACTTGGGTAATCTGTGAGAAATGAGTTGATGCTGGCTATTTTATATATGTATGGTTAGTTGAGGTGTCCTACAAGAGATCTGCACATCTACTTACAAAAACTGATCAAAGAAAGGACTAACTAGACCATGAAAATAGAAATTTCTCTAGCTTGACCTAATTTCTGACCTATGAAGAGAAAATGTTGAACAGTAACCTTTCAATAGAAAAGCATGTAGAGAGATCTATTGTAAAAGAACATAAAATGATCTAGGAAACTGAATCTGAAGCAATACATTAATCTTTCCAAATCAAGTCATCACACTAGAAATTGCATGGGAGAGAAAAATTGTGTTTTTGGTGGCAACAATAGTGCCTTGAGCTCAAATCATAGTCCCGAAAAGGGAGAAAGGAAATCAAGGCCTACTGTTGGCCTTTTTGAATCCTAGTTTTTCACTACATCAACCTACTTGAGCAACTAAAACAAAAACAACTATGCCAACCATCAAAAGCAACCTAATCTAAACAAAGTAAAATGAAGCTATGTAACATGAATTAACTCATGAACTGAAGCAAAAACTTATAAGTAAAAAGCAAGAGGTGCTGAGCAGCTTGGGTTGGGCCCTAACCCAAGAAATTTAGCCCTCTGAAAAATATCAATACTAGCTCAGGAAATATTTCACCTTCATTATAAAAATAATAGTCACATTACATGAATTATTCTCAAAAAGAAACTCAAAAATGAGTTGAACAAGTGCTGCACAAAAGTGAAAAAATTCTACTAATGACTGGCTAACCTACTAAGGCTCTAAGCCCCCCTATTTATACAAATGGAGTTCTCCAATAGTCCTCCTAAAATCAAGGAGCTCGACTTCCCAAAACTAGAGATAAATAACAGTTCTTCTTTACTTGCTCGGCTGCCCCTTGGATGCATCAATGTGGGCCTTTGTGCTTCAAGTTGCTGATGGAGGATTCAAGAAAAGGGGTCATAAATGAAGGAGACACCCCCTACAAATCCTCTTCCTTGTTTTCCTCAAGTATTTGCTGCCATTTTCTCATAAATCCCTTGATTTTGTTCAAAATTGACCAAAAAATTTGCATAAAGCACACATTAGACTACATGGCAAAAATGACTAACCAAATTCACTATGTTAGCATAAATATATTCAAAAACATGCAATAAAATAATGAGAATGGTGGACTAAGTCAAATTAAGAGACAAAATGAGCCCATATAATTACCCATTTCTAGGTCTCATCAGTAACCGCAAACCTAATCTTTTAGACTCAAGTTCTAGCCATCCTAAGTCCAGAGAAGGCTCTCTCTTTATAATTTAACTTTATTTTGGGTGAGATTTCAAGCTAGTTATTAGTTCTCATGATGTTTTTTTTTATTGGGTGGTGGAATTATGAAGTCAGACGGGAAGAACAAGTATTTAGCCCATTGGGCTATGGAGTCAATAAAAAAGTGGCTTAAGTGGATCTGATCAATCACTAAAGTAAGAGTTCACAGGGTAGGCTAGCACAACTAAAAGCAAATCTGCAGGTTCAAATGGATGAATTAGTCCTAACCAGGGCAAAGGGAAATGAAGAATCCCTAACTAGGACTAAGATGATGAAAAGAAGGATGATCAGTAGAAAAGGGCATTAAATAATCCTTTACTATGGACCAAGGGGGGGTAAACTACAGAAGTAAGGGAGCAATTAAGAATTCTCAGACCAAGATAGCTTAGTAGAAATCATATAGAAAGCAAACAGTTAAAACAGAGAGCATTTAAGCTAATTCTGAGATATTATTCCTTGTTTTCTTTTACGATTTTATAACAAACACATATGAATACTCATAACATGAAGAGAAAATGATATTTAAACATGAAAGATGATACTTATTTGTTCCAACTGTGAACAAGAATCCAGTGAAATGTCCTCAACTTTATTTCATCTCCAGCAAAACCAATCCAGTCTTGACTACAATAGCTCCTTGGCTCAAAAATAATATGTCTACAGAAACGTATTTTAATCCACCCAAGATATTTCAAATGAAGAAGTATGTATACTAATTCTAAACTGAAATATCTTGAAGAAATATCAAGGTTGGTTTTACAAATATCTCAAACTATTTTATATTAATAGAACTTAAATAAAGGACAATCAAAACAAATGAATATAATTGGCACTATTTTTATGGATTTATGGTGACAAATAAGAGAAATTAAAATTTGATAACAACTCTTAAGTGATGATGAGGCTTCCAAGTCACTAACTGCCTCCTTCCTTTGTGCATTCTGCCCCAGAAATTCTGCAAACTTAGGGTCCAATGATACATTTTTATATCTCAATATGAGCTAGATATGTAAAATGTGAAAGAGGTTATTGTAGATAAGAATGTGTTTTAGATAAACCTCTCTTAGTTTCCCAAACTTCAGCTCCATCTGTTCCCAATATTCTCTGCACAAATATGTCAAAAACAGTACGTTGAACAAACTGTAAAATAGGTTGTGCAGACATGCACGTATCTCACTTTTGGTAATAACTGTGTAAAAGGTCACATAGGTTTTTGTATACTGGCTTGTTAGGAACAAAACCCTCCTCCATTTTCTCAAAATACGTCTTGTATTGGCCATAATAGTTTCTGTAAAACTATGACTTAAACAGGAAATTTATGAAGAATGTACCATTTTTGCTCTGATTTCATCTTTTAACCTGAAATTTATTTTAACTCTTTTTCACTTTTACTTTGGATAAATTTCATTGTTGCTGGTGAAATTGTTTTGTCTCTGTTTAACCCTTACTACGTCCGAGTTTATTTTTACTGTTTTACTTTTACCATTCTATTTTTTTCATCTGTCTTCACTTTGACATGAATCTGTATGCTATGCTTTGTACCTGTCTTCCTTGCAGTTTATCTTCATGCTAGCTGATTTACTTAACTTGGTCTTCAATATGATACTCTTTAACCCTGATACACTTTGACTGTTCTTTACTGTGTCTTTTTACCTTCACTGTATATTTTAGGTTTTTACTGTCTATTTCAATAGCAAATCCTTTTATTTTTGTGTATATCAGCATTAGGTAGTGGATATAGGTTAAGTACATGCATATTTTGTTCACTTGTCTTGTAACTGTATTCTCTGTCTAGTTGCTCTGTTTTGACAGTCATAGCTCTGTGTGACTGTTTTCTCGTCCGTTCTGTTTGTAATTGTGTAATTGATCCTCTGAGCACAAGTTTTGAATGAGGTTTTCTCTTGATTCTTGGAATAAACCAGTTCTGTGACTAGTATCAGAATTGTTTATCCAAGATCTGATCTTAGTTTGATAACCTGAAAAAATTCAATATTTTTTAAGAGAACATAGGTCTTCATGAAGGATGCTTGATGGATCTATGGCACATGGATCACTGGGAAAGGGGTCGCCATAGAGTTTTGGATGGAAAACAAATGCTGAAATTGTGTTGCAGAGGTTTAGGGAGGCGCTGGAGGGTTTCATAGGTATACACAGTCGAACGGACGACAACCATGAAAGCACAGGTTTTCACGTTATAAGGTTTAACGGGAAGAATTTCGAAATATGGCGCAAAAGTCAATTAAATGAATGGACGGGTGGTTTATCGAAATGGCGAGGAAGCGGTATTGAAGGGCCATTGCATTGCTTATGAGGCATGGGAAGTTTTGAGGGAAGGCTGCCCAATTCCATTCATCAGGCGCCATGTAGCGGCGGGGTGAACAGTGATACCACTCATATTGGGCAGGTAAAGCTGGTTGTTTGGAGGCTACTCGATATGAGCATCAGCTATTGGATTTGAAGGGGTCAGATTGCACGATGATCAGGGAAATGATTTGATCGGGGAGTTAATGGAGGGGCCCGACTGGATATTAACTGTGGATTAGGGAGGCTTACTGGCATCGGGGTGATCTAATTAATCATTATTGACTAATTAATATCTTTTAATTAGTGGAGGGTTATGGTTCTTAATTAGTCGTTGATCGACTGATTAATCCATTTATTTAATTTTCTTAATAAGGTTTATATTTCAAACCTCGGGGACGGGATATTATCATATAGGTTTAATAAATAATATGGGAAAGGGTTTGTTTTTGGGAGTTAAATAAATATAACGGAAATTAAAGTTAATATGAAGTGGAGGCAAAAAAATAACTATGCTAAGTATAATTTATTGACTTTCATTTATATATCCACATTTACACATTATAACTTAGGCTAAATGATTTTTTGTGGGTTTTTTGTGAAAAAGGGATTTTGTATGGGGATAATTACTTTCCCTAGGCAAATGGTGATTTTTACCTTACGAAAGGGACTTTTAGGTTAAATGAATGAATTATGGAAGGAATGAATGTTGATAAGGGGGATTTCAGTACTTTGGTCCCTCTAGAAGTCAGAGAAATGCTCTGAGCCCCTTTAACTTAAGGTTTTAGGTACTTTTGACTTTGCTCATGGGACATTAGTAAATTAAAGGTGAAATTAATGGAGAAATTAATCATTTGACTTTGTAAATGTTCCATTATCATCCACACTTTTAGCAACTTGATGATGAAAGTAAATGATATGAATTTATCCAATCAATCACCATAATTCTGCAACCATACAACTACTTACCCATCTACTCATCCTACCATTTTTTCTACTCTTTATTAGGGTGCGCTTAAGCTGGAAAACCCTTATCAAAACATTTTTCTTTTCTTTTACAATAGAAATCTATCTAAGTCTATCCTTATTACATCCAAGAGCTCAGATTAAACTACTGAGCTCCTTCTATTTACTTTACCTATCTACTTATTTCCAAGATTAAACAGTCTGGTCAGATTTTATTCTCTATTCCTAAGCATGAAATTCAAAACATGGAATAACCAAGATTAAAATGTTTGGTTACCATGGATTGTGGCATAGAGTTGCACACAATAATTATTGTACAAAAAGTAAAATAGCAGTGGCATTTGGACTTGCACACTTTCTTGGTCTTTTTGTTTTTTCTTGGGGTTCATTTTTCATCTTTTTTGACATTTTTCATTTCTTTTTGTCCTTTGATTTTTCTTTTAGGACATACCCTCTTTATATTGTTTAATTTATTTTTTTATTTTTATTTTTTATTTTTTTTTGAGAATATGGAAAACATTTGCAGAGAGCAAAGATATGTAAATATTACAAGGCTTAACCTTAGCCATTAAAAAAGTATGACTCCTATTGCTATAGGAACCTAATAGTGGCTCCACATGGGATTGGCATTTCCTTGTGAAATGTCAAGGACACCGTCGACTAGTAGCCTGATCCATTGAGCCAATCCCACACATGTATATGCTCTGTTGTATAATCTTTGTGACTAAAAATTTTGAACTGAAAATACACCCTTTTTTGCAAACTGAAATCTAATCTAACATAAAGTTGTTGCTGAAAACTAAATTTATTCAAACTAAAATCCTACCTACTTACTCTAATCAGCTTTTTGACTACTGGTTAGGTATAATGAAACAACTAATGCAACCACTCAAGCATTATATACATTGGTGACTTTTGTTGTTTGTGCTTGTTGGTGGTTAAAATTGAGATCTTGAAATCAAATATAACTTTGTTAACCTTTGAGAAGATAAGGAAATGCCAAATTTCCTTTGTTGACTCTAGAAGCTGTACAAAAGGATCTTGTAAAATATATACACTATTCTTGAACTAATTCAAACAACTGTACATCTGTTGTTATGGATGGCATGCCATGAAACTAAAATAATACTTTCATCTTTATCATCCTGCTTGTTTTCAAATGAGCTTTGTGATGATGTTTCTTATGCAAATGGCAAGAAAACTAGTTGCCTAGCCAAGTCAGTATCAATACCTTTTTCAAAGTCATAGTTAGCTAATGGAGAAGGAAATTGACTACAAATTCCATCCTACACATAAGCTATTGGGTCATGAAATACTTGAAGAGACTGTTTCCATCTATTTTCTATTGGTTCCAATGAAACTGCATGCTTTTCTAAAAACTGCTCATCCTTTTTTATAGATAGATTATGCAAATTTCCTTTCAAAAAGTGAACTGCCTTAGAACAGAATGGTAGGGAATCATTCATGATCATTTGACCATATGTTCCAGCTTCCAATTCTTCTTCTGCAACCTTACAGTCAATGGCATTTTGGGGTTGCAAATCTAGATATGAGAAGTCTTGAACAATGATTTTACTACCCTCTAGATGGTTAATATCAAAGCTTGTTGACATTTGATTTCTAATTGCATGAAAGTTATCTACGATAAACTGAAACAAAGAAAAACACAATGGTAAATTTCCTTCACTGATTTCAAAATTTTTTGCACTTTCCTCCTCATTCTCATAGCTGAAATGAACAAGTTGATCACTATTTCCAAGATGCTGAACCTGAACTTCCTTATTCCTCAAATTAGCTTATGATTCCTCTGCAAGTTTAATTTGGATTTGCGGAACATAATCATTATTATAGTGTTCAAGCTTAGGCACATCATCATAAGAAGTAATGTCACCAAATGTACATATTAGATTAGCAGATTCCCTCTCCACATATGGTTCTATAACTCTATCTTCAGATTTATGGTAGTTCGAATTAACATGAATTTGTTTGTGGTTGTCAACCTCTTCTTTTTGTGAAACAAATGTGTCATGGTGATTTTGAACAAAAAGTTTTATTTCATGGTGATCTTTTGTATCATCTCTTCTATCTTCTTTACCAAAATTTCGAGTTTTACCTCTGCTTCTGCTTTCAACTTTTCTCTTCTAATTTGCAGATTAACTTCTACTTCTACTACTATGTTCTACATTTGTTCCAATGTTGAGGGGTTTCTTTCTCTTAGCTGAAATTCTATCTCTCAATCAAATGCTCTTGGGTAATGCGAAAGAGCTGAATCAAGAGTGGGGTCTTATATTTGATGGCATTGAATAATAGATTTGATTAAATCTATCTAAAAATTGGTGTATTGTTTCATGTGGATGTCTTTTTAACTGACTATATTGTTCTATGATCACAAACAAATTAACTTTGATTATCCATTTATCAAGGAAGAATTTGAGAAACCGCTGGAGATTTGAGATGCTTTCCTTAGGAAAGGTTTTGAACCAACTCTTGACTTTGTGTTGCAAAGAAAGAGAAAAAAGCCTAATACTGACATCCTCTTCATCTACTTCAAATAAGTTGAGATAATTCTCAAAAGCTTGAATATGTTTTTGGGTAGCGATACCATTATCTCCATCAAACCTAGGGAGATACTTGTAATAATCATTAGGGAAAGCATGGAGTGTAGAAGGTAAGATGAGTGGCTTATATCTATCAGGAAATTTAGGAGGTACTGGAATATGTATAGGGATTATATGATTAGTCTTAATTTTTTTATTCTCCTCATTTGGAAAATGATCTTCATAAGAGTTAGAAGACTATTGTTCAAATATGTAAAGAGACTTTATATCTACATTTTTCAAAGGAAAATAATAAAAATTTAATCTAAAATCTTCTCTAAAATACAATATACATTGAAAAACTTTATCAATGAGAAAGAACATAATGTCTTGGATAACAATCCAAGTTAAAATTCTGATATTTTCACACATTTCTTTCAGGTTCATTTCTCCATTGGAGTCTTGATTGTGAAATTGATTTGGAGTCGCCAGGTGGATGATTTTAACCTTTGTGTGTCTGATCACTGTCCACCATCATAGATCAAATATAAACCTGTAAAAAAATTCTAAAGAAAATGTTATTTCTCCCCATTGTGGCCGCCACTATGTTATCACTTAGAATTTTCTCAAGGTTAAAGAAAACATTTTCCAAGGTAACCACAAACCTAATCTTTTAGAATCAGGTTCTAGTGAACCTAAGTCCAGAGAGGGCTCTCTCTTTATAATTTAACTTTGTTTTGGGTGGGATTTCAGGCTAGTTATTGGTGCTCATGATGTTTTCTTTTGATTGGGTGGTGGAATTAAGAAAACAGATGGGCAGAACAAGTATTTAGGCCATTGGGCTATGGAGTCAATCAAAGAGTGGCTTAACTAGATCTGATCAATCACTAAAGTAAGAGTTCACAGGGCAGGCTAACACATCTATAAGCAAATCTGCAGGTTCAAATGGATGATGTAGTCCTAACCAAGGCAAAGGGAAATGAAGAATACTTAACCAAGACTAAGATGAAGAAAATAAGGATGATCAGTAACAAAGGGAAATAAAGAATCCTTTACTATGGACCAAAGGGGGGTAAACTATGGAAGTAAGGGAGAAATTAAGAATTCCCAGACCAAGATAGCTTAGTAGAAAACATATAGAAAACAAAGAGTTAAAACAGAGAGCATTTAAGCTAATTCTGAGATATTATTCCTTGTTTTCATTTAAGATTTTATAACAAACACATATGAATATTGATAACATGAAGAGAAAATAATATTTAAACATGAAAGATGATACTTATTTGTTCCAACTATGCACAAGAATCTAGTGAAATGTCCTCAACTTTATTTCATTTCCAGAAAACCATTCTAGTCTTGAGTATAATAGCTCCTTGGCTCAAAAATAACATGTCTATAGAAATGTATTTTAATCTACACAAAATACTTCAAATGAAGAAGTATTTATACTAATTCGAAATTGAAATATCTTGAAAAAATATCAAGATTGGTTTTACAAATATCTCAAACTGTTTTATATTAATAGAACTTAAATAAAGGATACTCAAAACTAATGAATCTATTTGTTATTATTTTTATGGATTTATGGTGACAAATAAGAGAAATTCAAATTTGATAGCAACTCTTAAGTGATGATGAGGCTTCCAAGTCACTAACTGCCTCCTTCCTTTGTGCATTTTTCCCCAGAAATTTTGCAAAATTAAGGTCCAATGATATGCTTGTATATCTCAATGTGAGCTGGATATGTAAAACATGAAAGAGGTTATTGTGGATAAGAATGTTTTTGAGATAAACGTCTCTCAGGTTCCCAAAGTTCAGCTCCAGCTACTCACAATATTCTCCACAAAATGATGTCAAGAACAGGACGTTGCACAAACTGAAAAATAGGTTGTGAAAACATCCACTTATCTCACTTTTGGTAATACCTGTGTCAAAAGTGAGATAGTATTTTCTAGATTGGCTTGTTAGAATCAAACACCTCCTCCATCTTCTGAAAATACTTCTTGGATTGGCCACAATAGTTTATGCAAAACTATGAATTAAACAGGAAATTTCTGAAGAATGTACCATTTCTGCTCTGATTTCATCTTTTAACCTCAAATTTATTTTAACTATTTTTCACTTTTACTTTCGATAAATTTCATTGTTGGTAGTGAAAGTGTTTTCACCTCTTTTTAACCATACTACATCCAATTTTACTTTTACTGTTTTCCTTTTACCGTTCTGTTTTTTCATCTATCTTCACTTTGACATGAATCTGTATGCTATGCTTTGTAACTGTCTTCCCTGTTGTTTATCTTCATGCTAGCTGATTTACTTAACTTGGTCTTGAATCTGATACTCTTTAACCCTGATACACTTTGATTATTCTTTACTGTGTCCTTTTACCTTCACTATATATTTGAGGTTTTTACTGTTTATTTCAATAGTAAATCCTTTTATTTTTCTATATATCAACATCGGGTAGTGGATATAGGTTAAGCACATGCATATTTTGTTCACTTGTCTTGTAACTGTATTGTTTATCTAGTTGCTTTGTTTTGACAGTCATAGATCTATGTGATTGTTTTCTCCTCTGTTCTGTTTGTAATTGTGTAATTGATCCTCTGAGCACAAGTTCTGAATGACTTTTTCCCTTGATTCTTGGAATAAACTAGTTTTATGACTAGTATCAAAACTGTTTATCCAAGATCTGATCTTAGTTTGATAACCTGAAAAAATTCAATATTTTTTAAGAGAACACAGCTCTTCATGAAGGGTGCTTGATGGATCTCTGGCACAGGGATGATTAGGAAAGGGGTCACAATAGAGTTTTGGATGGAAAACAGATGGTGAAATCGTGTTGCAGAGGTTCATGGAGGCACCAGAGGGTTTCATAGGTATACATAGTCGAATGGCCGAAAACCATGAAAAAATAGGTTTTCACATTATAAGGTTTAATGGGAAGAATTTCAAAATATGGCGTGAAAGTCAATTAAATGAATAGATGGGTGGTTTATCGAAATGGCAGGGAAGTGGTATTGAAGGGCCATTGCACCACTTATGAGGTGTGGGCAGTTCTGAGGGAAGGTCACCCGATTTCATTCATCGGGCGCCACGTAGAGGCGGGGTGAACAGTGAAACTGCTCACATTGGGAGAGTAAATCTTGGCTTTCGGAGGCCGCCCAATATGAGCGTGAATCGTTGGATCTTAAGGGGTCAGATCACATGGTGATCGGGGTAATGATTTGGTTGGGGAGTTAATGGAGGGGCCTGATGGGATATTAACTATGGATTAGGGAGGCTTAATGGCGTCGAGGGTGATTTAATTAATCACTGATTGACTAATCAATCTTTTTTAATCGGCGGAGGGTTATGGTTCTTAATTAGTTGCTGATCGACTGATTAATCCATTTATTTAATTTTATCAATAAGGTTTATATTTCAAACCTCGGCGACGAGATATTATCATATGTGTTTAATAAATAATATGGGAAAGGGTTTGTTTTCGCGAGTTAAATAAATATAATGGAAATTAAAGTTAATATGAAATGGAGGCGGAAAGAAAACTACGCTAAGTAAATTAAAGGTGAAATGAATGGGGAAATTAATCATTTGACTTTGTAAATGTTCCATTATCATCCATACTCTTAGCAACTTGATGATGAAAGTAAATGAGATGACTTTATCTAATCAATCACCATAATTCTGCAAGCATACAACTACTTACCCATCTACTCATCCTACCATTTTCTCTACTCTTTATTAGGGTGCGCTTAAGGTAGCAAACCTTTATCAAAACATTTTTCTTTTCTTTTACAATAGAAATCTATCTAAGTCTATCCTTATTACATCCAAGGACTTATATTAAATTATTGAGCTCCTTCTATTTACTCTACCTATCTACTTATCTGCCAAGATTAAATAGTCTGGTCAGATTTTATTCTCTATTCCTAAGCATGAAATTCAAAACATGGAATAACCAATATTAAATAGTTTGGTTACCATGGATTGTGGCATAGAGTTGCAAATAATCATTTTTGCACAAAAAGTAAAATAGCAGTGGCATTTGGACTTGCACACTTTCCTGTTCTTTTTTTTCTTGAGGTTCATTTTTCATCTTTTTTGACCTTTTTCATTTCTTTTTGTCCTTTGATTTTTCTTTTAGGACATACAGTCTTTACATTTTCAATTTTTTTTTTTTTTGAGAATATGGAAAAAATTTGCAAAGAGAAAAGGTATATACATATTACAAGGCTTAACCTTAGGAATTCAAATATTATGACTCCTATTGGTATAGGAACCTAACAGGACCTATCAACCCTCCTTCAAAGCAGAAACAATACATTATTGTGTGCACTGATGATTTGACTAAGTGGGTTGAAACAAAGGCTATTAAGGAAGAAACAAAAAAGAAGGTGGTTGAGTTCCTATGGGAGAATGTATTCTACAAATTTGGGTACCCTAAAGAGCTAGTCACAGACCAACACAACCAGTTTACCTCCAACATGATTGAAGAACTACTAAACCATCACAAAATCAAGCTTATGACCTCCACTCCTTATCATCCACAAGATAAGGGGCAAGTGGCGGTGATCAACAGGGCACTGGAGAGCATCTTAACCAATGTAGTGAGCAACAACAAGAAGGATTGGGCAGAGAGACTAGTTGAGGCCACATGGGCCTATAATACAACATGGAAGACCACCAACGGATTTACACCCTATGAGCTGGGCTATGAGAAAAAGACTTTGCTGTCCATTGAGTTTGAATATAACACATTGAGGATGGTAGCCCAACTTGATTTAGATCTCAGTCATGCACAGAAAGAAAGATTGTTCCATTTCAATGGCTTGGATGAATTCAGAATGCAGGCCCTCCTACATATAGAGATAGTTAAGCTTCATAGGAAGATTTAGAATGATAGATATATCAAGGAGAAGCAATTTCAAGAGGGTTATTGGGAATTGTTATATGATTCTAGGTATAAAGACTTCAAGGGCAAGCTAAGGACAAGATGGCTCGGACCTTATGTGTTGGAAAGATTCCATAATAATGGTTCAGTGCAAATCAAAACTATAGATGAAGAAGCCATTCCATTTCTTGTTAATGGACACTGATTGAAAATGTACAAGAAGCCTTTACCAAAATAAGAGCTCATTGGCAATATCAATAAGACAATGATGATGGTAGAGCAAGTTCCAGCTCCTCCCTCATCGAGTCACTAAAAAAAGAAAAAAAGAATAAGGATTCAGGTGAAAACCTCCATAAGGTGCCTAAGTCCCATATTTATGTTGAAAACCTTGTGAGGCGGGCCAATGATGAAAAAAAATTAAAACAAAAGAATAAGGAGATCCCTGGGTGAAAACCTTCCTTGACGCATCCAGGGTAGACATCTACAGTGAAAACTTCTTTGAGGCAGTCTAGGTGTTTTTCAAAAAGAAAAAAGAGAAAAGATAAAAAGACATAATTGTTATTTGCAGGTGGGCAATAAAGATAATCAAGGAGCAAAGAGAAGATCCAAAGGGAACCTTGCCTCACATATATTCATATACTCCACTCCTTACCATGCATCCTTCCATCAACTCCATTGTTTTTTCACTTCATTGGTTCAATTTAGGCGAAGACTGTGTTTTCCACAGGATGATCATGTAGGAATTACAGTGGTTGAGAAAACCTATAGGAAGCAATCCAAGGGTGAATGGTAGGTTGGTTAGGTCCTATAGCAGTCTATCTCATAGAATATCAATTATCAACTACCGGTCTTCACTAGGATGATCCAAGAGCTCCACAGCAGTAGCAACATTATATATTCAATCATAGACACCTGCAACAGCTAGAAACCATCAACAGACAGTAGAGGAGGAAGAAGAATGACCATGCAGTAAATAAACAATGTAGCATTGTTGATCTTTGACAACTGCAGCATGGCATCAAGACCATAGGTAAGTATCCTGCTCACTCACTCATATGCATCATTTGATCAAAATTTGTAAGGTTTATGAGGTGGTTGGTTTATAAGTGAAAAGGTGGCCAGTTAACTTTGCCACCTTTGTTCGGTAATCACATACAAAACCAGTTGTCCTCTCACACGTGGCTGTAATCAACTCAAAAACAAAGGAGGAGTAGGACAAGAAGTGGTTAACTACAGATCTACAAGGTGGGAGCTGATTATGAGGAACCTCACCCTAAAAATCCATAAAGGGAAACAAAACATCGTTTGCATGCATTCATGCATTCCACCCCCTCGAAACTCCCTCACTCAAGTCACTCTCATAACTCTGGCAACCCACTGGAAGTAAGGATACATTGTTCTACAGGAGAATTTCTATAGAAGCATGCACATGAATTCCTACAAGAATAGTCTACAAGAGAAGTCTATAAGATACAGAAAGGTAGTCTACATGATAGATAGAGAGGGGTTCAAGAGGGAATATCACGACAATTGTCCACTGCCACCATTCTAAAGAGGTAGGATCTAAAAATCCATCCCCATTTACAAGCAGATGAACTAGAAATGCTCTAAAAACTAGTGGATATAACAACCGTGGGAGATGAGTTACATACATAGGAAACTCTGCTTTCTCCTGAATTTAAAATTCTAGTGTCAAACCTCTCATTTCCTCCTCAAGCCTCACAAGCAAGATGATAGGAGGGTTTAATAGGAGAGAACCCACAAACACTGTGAGGATACAACAACACCCCCAAGTGCTTGAAATATTTATAAGATACCAATGGATGGGTTTTTTCAAAAAATTCACAAGGTATGATGATGAGGTGGCTCAAGAATTTGCTTATTCCTTCACTCCACACAACAGAATCCATGCCATTGTTATAGTTAGAGGGTTCACTATAGATCTCACCCCAAAGCTCATCACTAGAGTCACCACACTTTCCCTAGGAATTCCATGGAGAAAAGAAAAGAAAGCAGATAGTTAGGTGGCAAAAAGGAAATTATTTTTAGAAGGTGTAGAACCCACAAAGGATAAAAATGGAGTAAGGAGGGGCATTCTGCCATACCCATGGAGCGATTTAGGTTACCAACTCATCAAATATAGATCATGTGACGATAGATATAGTGTTCTTTATGGCTACCATTTTAGGATGCTTGAAGAATTAAGATTTGGGGTAGAAACACCAGTTCACCAAAGACTCAACATACCCTATTTCTTGATGCAATCTCTCATAGACTCGAGCAACAAAGTAAAGGAAGAGAATTACCAACAATTGGTTCACCATGGGCTGATCAAGATCCTTATTTAGGATGCCCTCCAAAACCTCAGGATCCCTATAACATGGTCAGTTTTCAAATACTTACCAGTAGAGGCTGACATCAAAACCCTCACCTATGATGTTAGTCCTTCTGTCAGTGAGGAGGAGGAAAAACAAGAAGACAAAGATACAGAGCTAGATGGGGATGAGATGGATGAAGAACAAACTAATACAAAGGAACATGATGAAGTAGAAGAGAAGGAGGATGATGTTGAAACAAAGGAGGAAACAAAAGAAGAAACAGATGGAGATGAGAGAGAACAACAAGAGGAAGAAGGTAAGAAAAACAGAAGGGGAAGAACACAAGGAAGAGTCACCTAGGGTGTCTCCAGAGGACCTTGAGAGGGAGGAAACAGCTACCCTCACTGCTCTTAGCACCCCAATCAAGAAAAAAGGGAAAAGAAGGAGGAAAAACCCCCCATATTTAAAAACAAGAAAGAGTACAAGAATCAAACAAGGGAAGCCACAAATATCAACAAAAATCCCTATTGAGATTGAAGATACCCCTACACTAGGAGACAAAATACCTTCCCCTAAGTCACTGATCGCCTATGTAAGGAGGCCTAGTATCAAATCAACTTCCTTAAAGGGTAAGGCCATCCTATAGGATCCACAAAAAAAATTACAAGAAGCATAGAAATTGGAAAGCAAAGTGGGGAAGCAGCAAGAAACAAAAGAGGAAGACCCTAAAACAAAGGAACCAAGTCCCCAACCTAGCCTAGACTCCTACTACTGGTTTATTGAAGGAGGCAGGGTGATACCTAAAATTTTTTCCATCCCATTGTTTTTCAAACTTGAGAAGGAGAGGACCAGAACCCACATATGGATGCAAATCACCAAGTCAAAAGGGGTGGAAGACATTGGGCACATGGAAGAGAAGCTCAAGGAAATGGGAAAAGAGCTAAGTGGATTAAGGGATAGAGAAATAATAATGAGAGATCAAATTGAGAGGGTAAATGCATGGCTGAGAGGACATATGTAGGAAAGGGAAACCCAACTAGCATGTATGGCCATCCTCTCCTTGGAAGCCATCCAATGTAGGATATCAGCTAAATCCTATGTTCTTTACCTTAGAGAGCAATGGCTACAATTTCAGATTAAAACACTATCATAAAGGGGAACCATGCCATTTCATGACTACATGTAGTTTATTGATTTGTGTGATAAAAGTACACTAAAGGATAGGGAAAAAATGGTTGAGTTTTACTTGCACAACATGGCCCTCACAGACATGAATTTTTGGGATCCTAATGCTGAGCTAGGAGATCTGCAATTAATGGCTTTGGCATCATGGATGAACCTTGAGGAGTCAAGGGCTGCAAAGATGAAAATAATATTGTCCAGAGAGAAAAGTGAACCTTTCTTCATCAGAGCTGAATAATCAAATCCCAAGGTCCTAATCAACAACCATAATATAATTGCAAATGATCCTCAACTTGCACCTAGATATCTTATGCCCAAGAGCAAGAAATTTCACATTTTGAGGATATGTTTAGGCTTCTAGGATATGATAATATACACACCCACTTTAGGAGATGGAACAACTGCCACACAGCTTTAAGATCAAAGAATATCACTCCCCTCAAAGGCTGAGAGAGGTACTCAAAAGGACACCTATGTATAAGCAAGTAATGCAAAGGTTGAAGGTCAATTGGATAGGCCTAAAACTCCGTCCACCACTACTCCTAGTGATGCTAGAAGAGAAAAAAGAAGAAGAGGAAAATAGGCAGTGGGAAGAAGAAGAAAGGAAAGCAAGCTTCTATGAACAAGAAGAAGAGACCACAACAGAGGCATGGGATGTCAGAGAGAATACCAAAGCCACGAAGGACATGGACATTGACTAAGTTTCTTAGAGGATGAGCAACACTTTCAATAGGGGGGTCATGATGAGCCTCATCATTGGGTAATTATATGGGCCTTAATTCACCTCCTATCTTAGTCAAACCAACTATTCTAACAACTTATTACATACCTTGATTATATTTTGTTTATGAGATGAGTTAGAGTTGGATATTTTTCTTTGTGGTCTAATGTGCATTTAATGCAGGATTTAAGGATAAAAGCAAGGAATTTTGGCAAAAACCTTTGTCAAAACTTGAATGGTACAAGGGAGAGGAATTATAGGAAGTAAATCCTCCTCATTTACTTCCCCTCCGTTCAAATATTTCTCCATCAGCTCAGAGTGCAAACAACCAAATCATGAGGACTAGAAGGTAGCCAAGCAAGTGAAAGTCAAAGCACCAGTTTATCTCAAGTTTGGGATCCGAGCCTCCCTAATTTTAAGGAAGTCGTTGGAGACTTCAAATGTATAAGTAGAGAGGCTTAGGAACTCAGTAGGATTTGGATTTTTTATTGTAGAACTTTACTTTATTTTCGAGCTACAAGACTTGTGATAGTTTTTGATGTAATCCATTGTTTTGATAATAAGAATGAGTTTTGTTTTGAGCCAGCACTGAGTTAACTCAAAGGGTTGAAGCTCTTGGGTTAGGGCCCAACCCTAGCAGCCAAGGCTCCTCTTTATTGTACATGTATGCTAGCATATACTCATGGTTTAAATAGTTCATTTGCTTAAGTAGCCACATTTCCATTATAGTAGTGTAGAGTAGATTGGTTGTGTTTTAGTTTGCTTCCATTTTTTCCTTCTTTAAGTTAGTAGGTTAGCAAGGAAAATGATCGCCATAAGGTTGTCAGTAGGTGTGTTGACATCACCTTCTCCCTCTGGGACCATGACTTGAGGAGAGACCCTTCAGCAACCCATAAAACACAGATTTCTAGTTATCGCATGAGCTTTGGAGTTTATTGTCTTGATTTAGTACTTCACTCATTTCATCGCCATCTTTCTCCATCACTCTCTTTCTATAATAGGATCTCACACATATTCTCATTTCCTTCAGTAGGAAATGCTTAAGTGGAAGCCAATAAGTCACATCTTAATCGGGTTATACCTGTAGATCTCTTCATCATCCCATACACAGCAACCCTGACCAATCACCGTTAAATAACGTGTCGCATAGTCGACATATTCATTTCAATGTTTGACTTTATGCACTCCAAATTTCCACCATCGATCTGTCTTGCTTGATCCAACGACTATCATGTCACCTGCTCGCCAACTAACTTGGTCGATATCCACCATTGATCAATCTCACCCGATCTAATGGCTATTATGAAATCTCATGTGGATTCTTGGACAACTGATATCCGATAGAGAGCACGCGACAAAAGTGGTTTTCTTGTGCTACGTGTCATTCACTTAGGCTAATTTCATAAAATTTAGGAATTTCGCTTACATCTTTGAGGTCACACGAGAAACTACTTGTCACCTATGACATCCCACTCCATCATTCTGCATGTTTTCCACCCTTCTGTTGACACGTGACTTGATGTCATCCATCCATCTATTCACTTCATCTCCCGCAATAATATCTTTGCCATTCATCTCCCGTTAACCTTGTTCGTCCAACTATTGACTTAACCTCCCGCAATATGATCTCTACCATTCATCTTCCGTTAGTCTTGTTCAGCCATCTATTCACTTAATCCCCTACGATAAAATCTCTGCCATTCACCTCCCATTCATCCTATTTGTCCATCTATTCACTTAATTCCCTGCAATAAGATCTTCATCGCTGATCTTTCGTTAGTCCTATTCATCTATTTATTCACTTAATCTCCTATGATACGATCTTTTCTGATTGTCTTCCATTTATACTATTCGTTGATTCGACTGATCCAATGGTTCCCATGCATTATTGTTTCATTACGTCTCCCTTCCACTGATTTCGATCTTTGATTGCTCTTCCGCTTGACTCCTTCCTGAACATTGTTCTGCATATCCTTTAAACGCTACCACTCTTGATCTTAGATTTGGTTATTCAATCAGACTCCAACATTGTCCGATCATCACAATACTCCTTCTATCCATCCTCAACCACCTTCCATCCACCTATCATGTCTACAAGAACAATTAACTTGCATGCTTGATTTTACCAAAAAAACCAAAAAGTTGAAAATAGACTTACTTTAGTTTTCTTGCTTATAAATTAGTTTGGTTTGATGCTCTTTACTTCTGTAACTTAGATAGTAGCATTAGGTTAGTGTTGATTTAGCAATTCTGTTTAGCATATTTGTTGAAATGGTTAATTAGGATATGGTGTGATTTAGCATTACATGTTGTTTTCTTCATTACTGTAGTAGAGTAGCTCTCTTAGAATCGATTTTCTCTTCTTCCATCAAAGAATCAAGCTTCTTTTGACTCTATAGAAGTCTGGCTTGGAGCCCCTGGGGTCTCTCGCTAAATGAACAGTGACAACAGGAAGGAGCTTCACTTCTACTTGTGCATATAGCACTGTCACCTCCAAGTTTGTACGAACCCTGGGTTGATAAGTACAGTTGGTAGCCCAGGAGTTGCGGAATCCTTGCTGCAATACTGGTGCTCATCATCAATCATGCAAGGAGAATCAATCTTGAAAATCATGTGAAAGATAAATGCAAAGAAGTGTTTAACTAATTTGTCATCTACGCTTTTGAAGCTTGATTTTGATAACACTCTTCAATGGAAGTAAACTTGGAACTTCTCTTCAGTGGTCTAATTTCATTTCATTCCTGGGAATGTATACTGTGCATAAATGTCATCTAAGATAAATGAAAACAAGTAGAATTATGGTTCTTGATTCCCTCGTAAAGATGCATTAGCCTGCCCTACCCGACATTGTAACTCATATGATAATATATCTGTCTAATTGAAAGTTCTACCTCAGGTCACCACGATATTAAGCGTGTATGTCCAATTATTATCAAACAACTTAGTGTTCTTACGCCCATACAATCAAAAATACGTGTATATCAAGTATTGATATACATCTTTGAGGATATTTATTGGATAACCCAAGAATGGGTGATAGTGAACCGTGGCATGCTCTTGACAACATAATTTAATAACATCACTTGTTTCGAAGGTAGCCCATCTCATGTACAAGTTGTCTTTTTCATATTCATTGGGCTTGAGCATATTATAATATGTATGCATGTCATTACTGTAATAGGTGGCGAGCTAACAACCACTCTCACTACAAAGCACAAGGTGAGCATCATCCATATGTGTAATGATCCATTAAATAACCTCGGCACATGGAATGATCAGGAACCTACATGGGATATGGTGTATCCTGGACTTATTAGTGTTGATCTACACATGCAAATCTTCTAAGTTCTCAACAAAAGTTTCTTGCATGAATGTGTTGTATATTTTTCTCCATGTGACCTCTGTATCCTTATCAATAAATCATTGTGTGTCTGCATCTATGGGGATGTTTGGCTTTGTAAATTCTACAAGCTCATGAACACTTTCTTGTGAAATTTCTTTGAAGTCCAATTTGTGAGGTGACAGGGCTCCAACAAATGATGAAAGGGTGGCATTACTTGTAGCATGAACACCTTTTGGGGAAACACACTCATAGTGACAATATTAGCTTAAAAAAACCTAATTATGTAGAAATATTTGTAAATTAGAATACAAAGAGCCATCATAGATGATAGAACATGAAAATATATGAACGGCGACGCAAAATAACTTGCATGCATGAGAAAATGAACATGCAAACTATCAAGGCACAATTTCAAATATGAAGGAATATACAATGTCATTCAAGGCTTTGTAGTGTGCTCATGCACTCAAGAAAGTGAAAACAAATCATCAAGGATGCATTGGTGCACTCTGAAGGGTTGAAGGGATGGATTGATGGAACTTCAGGTCTTGCCTATGTGCTCATGCACTCAACGAGACAGGGATGGCGCACTATCGCACTCCGAAGGAATGAAGGAAGAGGTTGACAAGTCTTCGAGCCTCCACACTGCACCCATTCACTCAAGGAAAAGGAGGGTGCACTATCCCATTCCAAAGGGATAAGGGAAGATGCTTCATGTCTTCGTGATGCACTCATGCGTTCAAAGGAGGGCGCAGTTCCTTGTGGTGAAGAAGTGCGCTTTAGAGGAAAAATTGATTAATCAGGGTGCAATTTTTAAGACTAATCACGCTTTGAGCTCAATAAGTTCACTCTACTTGTTGGAAGCTCAAAAACAAGTTTAAACAATAGGATTTGATGATTATAATTATTTAAAGAAGGATGCATAAGGTTATATAGCTGTTTTCACATTCATGGTAGGATATGAAAGGTTTGAATAACATGAAGAGTTTCTGCATGTGATAACAGATTAACACTTGCAGCATGAAGATTCAACATAAATGCCAACAAAGAAATTGAAAAATAAAGGAGCAATAACAAGAAAAGAAAGAATAGCAGGGAAATGATGAAAGGAAATATATATATTCAACATGCAAAACTTATTTTTTGTACTGGTTGATGAAGAGACTCTTGATTCCCAACCATACTCCAAACTCAGATGGAATTATTATGCAAGAAGAATGATTAGTTGAGTTGATTTAAACAAGTTTACATGCAAAATTGATTCATGCATGAAGACACTTATCGTTGCATGAGAGGATTAGTTAAAATAAGTTAAGTGGGATCATATTTTCTAGGAGTGTGCCCACATGTAAGAAGATGGCACGTGCATCCATCTATGAAGGGTGCATATCTCTGTCATGAAGAAGTGCGCCCATGGAGGGTGGTCTTGTTCAACATGAGGGTGTGCACTCAAGCAGGGCACACTCCTTTTGCCTGAATGAATGCGCTCAAGTTGAGCACATGTCTTCACCAACTTGGGGTGCACTTTTTATTTTCTAAGTATTTTTCCTACTTTTTCTTGATTTTTCATGTTTTTAGGGTTTCTGCATTGTGAGAAGGTATGTTTCTAAGTTAAGATCAATAATGAGTTCACCTAACCATGGAATAACTAACTCAAGTGCTTCTAATGGTTAAGTGATGACGCTTAGGAAAAATTGATTTTGTAGGATTAAAAACTAGGAGAAAATACATCAACACCAAATCAAAAAACATGAAAAGTCAAGGGAGGCTTGAAATGATAGTTATTATAGGTTCCAAATTAACATATGGAAACATTCGGAGGGTCGTTGTCACAGCAAAAACACTCGGAGAACCCCAAATTCTCTGAAATTGTTTCATTGTAAGTGCAAAGTCTCATTTCTTCAAGAAGTATTTAGTGGGTTAAGTTAGCTCCCCATTCTTACCTGATTAGAGATATAGTCTTCCCCATTCCATTAGTCGATGTAAAAAAGTAATATAACAAGTTGTATCATTATCTTGTTGATGTAAGGGTAATATATTATGGAAATTTAAAGACAATCAGAGTATGTGTTTTACATCTCTATTATTTCTCTGCTACCAACCGACTTGGATAATACCTTGATGGAGTCGCTTCAGCAGCAAGTCTTTCTCTTCTTTCACCCTTTATATTTTTTTCTTTCCTTTTCATAGGACTATGCATAAGAACTTATTATTTTTCTAGGTGGAAGAGGGATCCTGACTTGCTAAGTGTAGAGAAGGTTGCTCCTTCAGAGATAGATTTTATACCTTTGATGCTTTGCTCGCTAAATATGTTCCCCTTATATTACTCTACTAATCCAGGTGGATGTTTGTGGCCACCTGCCTATTCCACTAAGACCCCCACCACTGTCTCTTTCAGTTTTTCAGTTTTCTTAATTGTAGCACAATTTACTATTTTTGGCAGTTTTTGGGGTATAGAACTTCCAGAGCCATTTTGAGGCCCTAAACGATATTTTTTGGGAAAATCGAGGCCAATATGGCTCTTTCATTGATGTTGACCACTTGAAAGTTGTAGTCCTCGGATAGATATTTCTAAAAAGGTATTCTACGCAATAGATAAAGATCGTATGCCAAAGTTACAACCCCAGGAATTTGACGTACCAATTTACCCAAACGGGGCCCATAATTTTGGCGCTTCATCTCCTAGTGTTAGGTTTTTGGATTTTTATGGTTTCACATTGTTTATCAATAATAAATAGGCATCCGAGCCTCATTGCAACACAGTTTAGACGCATGTAGCGACTGTATCTCTTCTCATAGATAAGCTACCATCACCCAAGCTAATCTTATTTCCATTATGTTTGTAAGCATATTTCAGTATTTGATATAAATTAAATGAAGTGTTATTTCTACTGCATATATATATTTATGGTTATTTCTATAATTTTTTGTGTTTCCATTTAAGTTTGGATCAGTGGTATCAGAGCAGTCTACTCTTTTTATATTTTTCTTTACATGTCCCTAATGTGGTCGGGATATAAGGAGTTAGGGATCAAATGGTTCTAACCTTTGCAATGCTAGACTCAAAATTCCTGATGGCCTCCCATGTTGGAAGAGATGAAATACAAGGGGGAAGGAGATCCTTTCAAAATATTTCTAGAAGAAGACCTTGAGTGAAAAAGGAATGTGATGATGGATAACTTTTCCTAGATCCTTCAGAGGCTACCTAAGGGCGATGCATATCCTTCCAGCAGCTACTCTGGAAGCACCAAACTCTTTAAGGTACAAATTAAATTTGACATCCCCATATTTTAGGGTTAGATAGATGTGAATGTCGTAGATAAATGGTTAAATATGCTAGAAGGATATTTTTCTGTTCATGAATTTTCCAGTCGCGAAATTATTACTTTTACAATTCTCAAAGACGCCCCCCACATCAAGGAATGGTGGGAAACATATAGTGAGAAGAAGGATGAAAGTACGCCCTCACTGTTTTCAGCTACACCCACTTGGGATTCATTCCAGGATGCCATCAAGAAGTAGTAATACCCTATAGGGAGCTCAGATGATAAATACATAAAGTGGACCACGTTACGATAGGTAAGGGACCAAGACGTGCTAGACTTTACCAATGTTTTTCATACCATTCACATGAAGTTGGGTATCAAGGCTTTTGAGAGACATTTGGTACTCAGGTGCCGCGACTGCCTGCACTGGTACATCTAGGATGAGATGGAGTTCCTAGACATCTCCTTTATCATCACAGTGTACTGATACACTATAAGTATTAAGCATAAGTTTAAATACAAAAAGCAAGACTTTGGATATGTGAATCGAAAGAAAGGGAAAGTCACTCCCAAACGATAAAGCTATGGGAAAATCCAAGGTGGGGCGACCTAGGATAACACATTGAAGCTGCAAGCAAAGAACAACACCATGATGACAGAGAAAGACACGGGAAAATGGTGTGAGTTCCATAAGAGCTGCACTCATAACACAAGTGAGTGTTGGGTAAAGAAGTCACTGGTGGTCGAGCTGAAGGCTTTTGATTCATACACATGTTCCAACTCTAAGTTATAACTGACAAGGGGAATGGCAAAGGGAAGTAGATCATTCATGCAAAACCCAGTGCCATTGTGGCCACCACCAAGATCCAGAAGATTGAGCCTAAAGATCCAGAGGAGGGGGAACGCCTATTCCACTCATAGATATGGGTGAAGGGTTCTATGCTATAGTTCATTTTCGATAGCGGGATCCAAAAGAACTTCATTTTAGTAGAGGTCATGAAGCAGTTAGGCCTATCGACTAGAACACATCTGTAATTGTACACCATCAGGTGGCTTCACCAACGATGAGATATCCACGTCATCCAGAAGTGTCACCTTCCTTATAGCATGAACTCGTTCACCGATGAGGTAATGTGTGATGTATTATTAGGAAAACCATACTTGGGAAGAGGGATGATGTAATGAGTCTAGACCCTGCTCTGTTATTATTTATTTGGGTAGTAAGTTATATAGGATACCAGAGATAGCCTCACATATCGCCATCTCTTTTATCTTTGCTAAGTAATGCAGTAAGATCATCTCCTAGACTAGGATTTTTTTTTCTTTTAGATTCACTCTCAAAGTAAGGGGAACATCATGCCACATCAATGGCCCTGAGGAAGTGTTCCTCCATGCATTATAAGTAGGTGGATATGGTCATGGAAGATGTTGGAAATAATATTGAGAGGGGGAGTGAATCAGTATTTACAATTAAATATTTTTTCATTTCCAAATCAAATTTATATACTCTACTTCAGTGAAGTGAACTTGCATTTGCACACAACTGCGATTAAACAAACCAACGTATACCCAAAGAAATTATGATTTAGTTAATTCATCATGTGTTGATCTTTAATCAATGCATCAGTGCTTTATTATATAGTAACTATGTGTAGTAATAACATAATAAACCATCACACATAAGAAACACACATGAAAACCAAGATTTAAGGTGGAAACCCAATGTGGGAGAAACACCACCTGATGTTGTCATCTCTGTCTTCTTTTTAATATAAAGAAAATATGTTTACAATCTTGTATTGGTGTAGAATGATATGAGTACTCAGGCACCCACCTGCAGAACACTACAACTATCTCGTGTTCTCTAGCTTCTATTGGAACGGAGCTGCAACCCCTAGCTCTTGTACTAGCTAATATGTTTACTAGTATGTAGGCATCAACCTACAAAAGGATAGGACCTTCTCTCTTCCTCTAGGGACCATGCTTCATAAATTTCCAGATTGGATTCTCCTGGTACACAACAACACAATATGAAGGCCTCGTTTCATCAATTTTTTTACATTGGACCCATCAGAAACTTTGAAGCTCAAACTATATAATAATAACGACATCAACCAACAATCAATCAGTCTGAATAGTCAAATCATTGTTTCTGGGACACTATGTTGAACCCAGAAACCTGCATCATCATTCACAATGATATGAAACCTCAAGAATCATACTTCTGAATGCATACACTAATTTAATGAACTCAACTTGCATGTATATGCTACTTCCTTTAATCAAACCTGCATATACCTCCAAAACTACTAAAACATAAAACTTCTGAATGAAATCTATACCAACCACTAATATTCTGAACATCTATTGTCAAATTATAGAGATATAGATAGTCATTAGTAAATATCACCCTTCTCACTTAATCAGTCAATCAATCAGACTCAATGTCATTATGCATTCAATTATACTTTCAGATCTAAGAAGACATCATTGACAAAGAGTAGTAAAATAGTAGCATTGATTTGATAGATTAGTCATTTTTGAATAACAGGATTTTCTTTTGTATATGCTACTTGGAAACTTTGAACCAGCATGTATATGCACCTTCACCAAGACGAACCAACATATAGATCTTCAAATACTAACTTACAACTTCGTTGCTATTCCAAATTTCCGACATACCTAGATCATGGCATTTAAAGAATAAAACATGTATAAGTAATCAGATATAGCCCAATCAATATCAGATCATTCAATTCTAAGTCATTTTAGGTCCCATGATCTGTTGGCATTATGATGCATGTGTTGTACTTGATGGCAACCCTCTCATAGAAGATCATCTCACTTGTATACATTCAGATGAATCTACAGAAGAAATATCAAATGTGACAGAGTGCATGGGTTACCGGAAAACAAAAAGGGATCAGATGACAGTTCACAAGTAAGCTTTGCCATCAAGTCCAAAGGGGGAGATTGTTGGCATTATGGTTAAAGTGTTGCCCTTGATGGCAACCCATTCAAGTGATAGATCACAGTACTTCAAGTCAGCAGCAGAGATTGATGATCAACTATCAAATATTGAAGAAAATAAGGGGTACGCAGGTACACCTTACATAAGGTGCGTACACACAGTTCGGTATTACATAAAGTGCATACATACCCACAGTTATCCCGTTCAGGAGGTGCGTACCCCCAATGCACACATTTCAAGGCAAAGAAAAGCACACGTGCGGTTTCTTATGTTTTACACTTTGTTTTTAGCCTACGGTTTTTTGTTATTATGGTGTCGGCCCGTGGTATTAATCCATGATTTAAGGAAGAGCTTTACTATATAAAGCAAAGGAGATCATTTGGCTTAAGCATGTTTTGGTTGAATATCTTATGAGGGCAAGATCTGGTCTAGATCTAAATAAGGCGAATCTACTGATGGATAAGATCTCTTCGGCACATGTTCAGATCTGTAGATCTGACTGTCTGGGTTCTTTCTGAAGTCTTGAAATCATCTATGCCCGAAGGTACGCAGGTACAGTGAGAGAAAAGTGCGTACATACGCAGGAACGAAGAGTTTCAGTTGCGCCCGTACGCAGGCACAGAGGGGTTTCAGGTGCGCCGGTATGCAGGTACAGAAGGGTTGCAGGTGCGCCTGTACGCAAGCACAGAAGGGTCTCAGGTGCGCCGGTACGCAGGTACAGAAGAGTTGCAGGTGCGCCCGTACACAGTCATAGAAGGGTTTCAGGTGCGGAGGACCGCAGGCAGTTCAATGGACTCAGAGCGAGGTACGCAGGCTAGGAGTTGAACAGAATGCGTACGTAAGCAGGCGAGCAGTTGAGCAGGGTGTGTACTGTAAGCAGGCAAGCAGTTGAGTAGGGTGAGTACTGTAAGCAGGCAAGCAGTTGAGCAGGGTGCTTATGTAAGCAGGCGAGCAGTTGAGCAGGGTGCTTACTTCTCTTAAAAATCTTTGTTTATCATTGTTGTGTTCTGGGTTTGGTCCTATTATTGTTGATCTGGTTACTACAGTTGACTGGGTGATTCTCTTATACTTGATGATCATTTGATGCTTATGGATCCAGTTTGAAAATTTATGAAAAGTGGTCCTTGTAAGAAAAGAAGTAGGGGGTTGTAGCTCCCTTCCAGGAGAAACTGGAAAATGAGAGAGAGTTGTAGCTCTCTGCAGGTTGCAGCCTGCGTACTGGTAAAGGAATGCACCAGTACAAAACCATTGTAAAAGAAGTTTCTAATTTGAAAGAAGATAGAGACATATTGCAGCAGGTGGTTTTCACCCACATTGGGTTTCCACCTTATATCTGGTGTTCTTTGATGTGACTGTCTGTTTTTCTTGCTCATTATTTATGGTACTGATATGCAAAAATAATTCAATCAAAGAAAAAATAAGGAAGATTTATAAAAAGAAGTAGATAATACTGATTCACCCCCCCTCTCAGTATTATTTCCAACAATTGGTATCAGAGCAGGTCCTTCAGAGAAGCTTGATCACTTGAAGGTAGATCGTTCATCATGAGCAACTACGAGAGAGAAGCATCAATCAGGCCACCGGTTTTTGATGGGACAAACTTCAATTATTGGAAGGTAAGAGTTACTGCCTATCTTCAATCTCTTGGTACAGAAGTTTGGAACATTGTAGAAACAGGCTATGCTTTTCCTTCAACTACTCCTACAGATGCAGACGAGAAAAGAAGTATGAAACAAATGCAAAAGCAGTCAGTACCCTATTAGGATGTATATCCCAATCAGAATTCATGAAGGTAATGCACTATAAATCCG
>APFE031477058.1:86988-104118 GCA_000404065.3 Pinus taeda
GAAAGAAGATAGAGACATATTGCAGCAGGTGGTTTTCACCCACATTGGGTTTCCACCTTACATCTTGTGTTCCTTGGTGTGACTATCTGTTTTCTTTGTTCATGCTCATTATTTATGGTCCTGACATGCAAAACTAATTCAAAGAACAAATAAGGAATATTTATTAAAAGAATTAGATAATACTGATTCACCCCCCCCTCTCAGTATTATTTCCAACAGTATGTTTGCAATTATGAATAATAATTTGTTTTGAATTATGCTTGTCATTACTATTTGTCTTTACTTTAACCGTTTCTCAAACCACTTTTTTCCCTTTCAGCGAAGGAGAGGACACTACAATAGAGATAATGTGCAAAGGGGATGTTTGCAATTTTGTGTTTGTTGTTGTCTACATGATTTGTTTTTGTTTAAGTTCATGCCTTCAAACTCTCTCGTTTGACTTTTATTAGAAATCTAATATTTTATTGTGTATTTATTGTAGAGGGCATGTTCCAATCGTGAAATACAAAATGGACTCTCCCTTTTTATATAACAATCTCAAAGAAAGGCATGTTTCTTATTACGATTAATTATTGTGTACTCTTTAGCTTAATTTGTATAACGATTCTAATATCTTGTTGTGTATCTTTTGTAGATGGTTGGTTTTTATGAGCACGAGCAAGTGGAATACAAAAGAGTGTCCATTTTTATAAACAAAATCTGTGGGTGGTGTTTACTGGTTTTGAAATATGATTAACATTACTAATTATGTATTTTAACCTTATTCAACCCACTGTTACTCCCTTTCAGTGAAGGACAACACATTGCAAGAGAGATGCCATCGTTACTCCCTTTTAGCGAAGGGCAACACATTGCAAGAGAGATGATGTGCGAAGGGGGTGTTTGCAATTTTTTCTTTGTTTTTGTCTGCATGTTTTGTTTTGTTGAGTTTGAACATGGCCATGCTGTGTTGATACCTTTTCCTTTGTTTTGAATTTTTTTCTTGTTTTTTTTAGTTTGTCTTGGTTTCGTTTGTTGGGTGTGTTGTACTCTTGCTTTGTTTTATTTTTTTGTTTCTTTAATGTTTCTTGTAGTTTTGTCTTGGTTTCATTTGTTGGATATTTAAATGGAAATGAAGGAAGCAAACAGAGAAAATTGAGGTTATTGCTCATAAATGAAGGTGATTCAACATATCTACATGAAATGCACTTCACTTAAAAGTATCTTTCGCTAATTTGTGGATCCATTTGTTTGCTATTCAAACTATTATATGTCTTATATATGCTAATATTGATCTTTTTTTATGTAGTAAACAACTACAATTGTATGGTCTACAAAGGTCAAGTAGTGAAGATGCACTAGACATTCTACAAACATGGCACAGAGGATGGGTGAGGCATACTTTTCTCCTACACAATACTATTTCCTTTAATACACTGAAATATTTGTTAGTTGCATAATGATTTATCATTTTGTCATGGTTTTGAGGTAGTATGATCTTGTTCATGGGTGTGAGATTCAAGATTTTTCCTAGAAATTTGATATGAAATAAATGGAAATGTTGCATAATGATTTATCATTTTGTCATGGTTTCGAGGTAGTATGATCTTGTTCATGGGTGTGAGAATCAAGATTTTTCCTAGAGCTTTGATATGAAATAAATGGAAATGTTACATTGGGGTTCACATGTTCAGGGATTATTGTTCATGATTGTCGATGTTATAATATTAGCCAAGGGAGGATAGGCATGTGCATGGTTAATTCATCGCTTTGTGTATTTATCCTTTAAGCTTCCATGGTTTATTCTTGATCTCATATATAATATTACTTTGTGCAGCGAGTGACTAGAATTGTAGTGTCTCGAACGATCGAGTTGGGAAGATATCTTAGGAAATGTAGATGCAGCGCAAAGGCTGGGTGAGTCATGTTGTTTTCTAACAAAATATTGTTATTATTATTTGTTTGCTCGATTTTTTCTCCTTCTAACATGGTTATCAGGTAGTGCCTCTTAAATAGTGGTTTGACATATACATAAAACAATATGTTTAATTTTATATGCTAATTTGGTCCACATCACATGCACACCATGGGTGAGTCATGTTGTTTTCAAACAAAATATTGTTATTATTATTTGTTTGCTCGATGTTTTCTCCTTCTAGCATGTTTCTTAGGTAGTACCTCTTAAATAGTGGTTTGACATATACATAAAACATTATGTTTAATTTTATATGCTAATTTGGTCCACATCCCATGCACACCCCGACACAACGTGTCCTGGAGAGGAGGATGGTAAGGTCGAGCAAGAAAGCATATTGAGCCTTCGACCAATCAACTATTGGTATTTTGTTGTTTTTCCATGGTACTCGAATCTAGGTTAGGGTCATAAGATCATTGACACTACCAATTCAAATACCACAACAAACTACTTTGCATAGCGAAATATAAACAACAATAAATCAATTAGTCCACAAATATAGACAACCTTTTACAAATTTTTCAATAACTCAACTTCGTTATATCAACAAACTATAATACAACTATCTAGGGCTCCCATAGTAGGGATCATCAGTCTCATACAATCACTTATACAAGGAATACAATCTATGGTTTGCTGTCAACAACGTTGAACACCAAACTGCCCTGAGAAAGATACACAAAAACCTACTGGCTGATCTAGTGCACTTCAGAGCTCCATTGGTCGTATCCTAAACACGTATGCTCGGCCCATTGGCTCTCGATCCACAACAACACTAATATGCCTCTAAAATTGAACCTTCTCCTTTAGGTCACTGAAAACGGCTCCAATCTGCCCTCTAGCTGATCATTAGTCCAACAACCAAGACATGGGGTCTTTTGTTGAGTTGTACACAATTCTGTTTGTGAACAACTCTAGACTACCCACCACTGCTCCTCAGCTCCTTTAGGACTGCTTTCCCACTAATGGCTCCCTAGTCCTTCAAGAACACAACTCTTAGGGCCTTCTTCCCTCTATTGCCTACTCATGCTACTTCAGTGAGTCAAACTTAGGGAACAGATGGTTGCCACCTATTGTTGAAATATGTAACTAGGTTTGGTCTTCATAATGACATATTAATAATGATTTGATGTATTTAATGTAAAAAGAAAAATAAATTTATTATTGTTGTTCTCAAGGCATGGGTTTCATGCTTTAAGGAAATTTATAAATTTATAGGTCAAGCATCCATTAAGTGCTTCTAGGTTTGCCATAAAGTCAATTGAGTCATTTTCATGTATTGAAGACCCATTTGGGCATGTTACATATTGTAAAGAAAAAATTATTGAGTCAAAGTAGCGTCAAAAGACACTCCAAGACCTCATCATGGCACAAAGATCAAATCGGCCTACATGAATGGACAAGTCAACTTAAAGATAGCAATTCGTATAAGAAGGAAATCAACCTCATTTGGACACATCTCAAGCAAGTTCACTCTCCTCAAGATGGACGCTGGAAAAGGACAAAGAAAAAGAAGAAGAACGAGATCGAAGTTTTGGGCCTCTCTCTTTCTCTCTCTTTTGTTAGGGTTTCTACAATTTCTAGGCAAGATGAAATTGTGAAGTTGCATCAAAGCTATGAAGTTGCAGCTAGGTTGAAGATGTGAGTCTGTTGGAGAGGTTGAATTTGCAGTACAATTTGCTGGTCAAAGTTGCTGAAGAATTTGCTGGAGGTCGAAATTGCAGGAGTTGTTGAGGAACTGCTAAAAGAAAAGCTTGTCAAGGGACTTGGTCTTGGAGGGTCTTGGTCAAGGGTCATAGGTCTTGGAATTCGTCAATTAAAGATTATATAAGAAGAGAATAATTCTTGTATGTTTTCCTCTCAAGTGGAGATGTTTTGGCCCTGGATGATCGCTTATATATTGTGGCCTCTTGTCTCACTATTCTTTATGGTTTGGTAGTTCTTTAATGTAAAGAACACAATAATAGTTAAAGTGAAAACAAATCTAATCAAGATAAGAAAAATACATCACAAGCAATTATCAAAGCAAGAGAAATCACATAATCTAGTTTCCCTAGATTTCTCAACACTTATCACTGTCAAAAGTCCATAAACAACAAACCTGGGCTAGTCAAACTGCTCCCTTGACTTCCTTCTTTTGTCCTTCAAATATCAGTCATAAGTATCCCTTCTTATGTGTTTCTAAGAGTCCTCAAATTCCTTCTTAAGTGAATGTACTTAGGGCTTGGTGAAATCCACTACAACCCTCCCAAAATTGTTCTCTTGGGTTCTCCAAATACTGTCCTAAACTAGGACACCAATCCTACACTTTTCCTCCTTGTAGACATCCAATCCTACTCTCCAAAACCCTTGGATTTGAGCGAGTCTTTTTTCTAAAGAACTCATCCCTAACTAAGGCAACTTTAAGTAGATCCAACCCACTTGCAAACCACTCAAACAACCTTTGAGTCCTTCTCTCCTAATGTAGACGAATGGGGCCTATCCTTGGCTGCTAAGAGGACTACTTGGCCCTCCAAGAATCATAATTTCATCCACCTGTAATACTTCAGAAATCTTGGCATGTTAGAGAGAGTTTGCTTACGTTTTCATGCTTATATTACATCCTAAAAGGTCACACCCTAATCTGCTTCTACTCACTGCCTTTACCTACATAACCACAGCCCAAAATAGTCCCAAAACCAACCCTACCTAGACTTGATCCTTTCTCCTTCTTCGTTGCGGACTCGGCCTCCTATTTCAATCTTCACATGAGAAATAAGTGACTTGATTGGGTGAGGAATGAGGCTCCTCCTCACTCTTATTTATATCATTCCTTAGGGTGATGTCTAACATTCTCAAATGGTCTCCTTAAGTCAAGGCTCACTTGAAACTTAAGACAAATTCACCAACATAATGACATAAAACTTATTTTCTCTCAACCCACAAGGCCTCTCTTGGTGCTACAAGTGGCCCCTTGTTCCTTTAAAGGTGACCTACAATATCCAACTGCCAAGTGTCCAAATCCATACACGGTTTCACACCTACAAGCTTGGGTGCAAAGCCCACCCCCTTGGGTTCTTAGCCCACCAGTGACTTTGTGGAGTACCTCCCAATCTACCAATCTCAACACTCCCTCTTAGCGAGGGAGGTACTTCCAACACTAGGAAGTCTCCATCATCATTACCGATGACACTAGCCCATCTAGTGTCTGCCAATGCAGCATACTCTATAAAGTGGACCACACTATCTCATTAGTGCCTCTGTCCCATCTCATTTGAACCTAAATATCTCAACACTTCCATAGGGGTTGCTTCCTTTGAAGCTAGACTCCCTCTGAGTCAGCACGATCTCCATTGGCGTAACGTGTTACTCATTTAGTGTCCTACAAGGTGAGTTTGAGTTGCGATCGAACACGGTCATTATCACTGCAATTTAGTCCTGCAAGCACTCGTCCTCCTGGGTTAAACACAACACGTGCACATCCCTCCAATCTTAGATATGCAACATCCCTGCCAAAAGAAGAAACTAGCCTGCCAACATGTTGTTCATCACATGAAGGAATCTTGATCATACCAATCTCGTCCATGCTAAAGCAATCCTAGAGTTGTCCCAACAATCTATGGCAAGTCATAGGAAGTCCATGATCAGTAATCTACCCTACAACAAACATTTGTTCACCAAATTCACTACCAATCCACCAAAACGCCCAGCCAATCTAGTCGCCAAGGCAATCAAGACCACATCTCCATGTCTTCAACTGAAACATCTACTCCATGATGTAGACAATCTCAACTCGCTTTGATTTGCTTCATTGTACACACTCTCATTCACTGGACCTTCAAAGTAGCTCTGATAACACAAAGATAAAAACACATCACACAAGTTGACACACTTATTTTATTGATTGTTCATGGAGCAACTGAATCTATTGCAAAGCAATTTGTCTATCTTGAGAAAGCATTATGCTTCTCACACAATTCTCTGCTAATGCAAATGATATTAGCCTGCCTTGATGACCCCTTGATCTTGGTTGTTCACACAAGTCTTTCTCTGCTGCCTCCTTGACTTGCTTTGCAAACCTTGTCATCTTGCTTCAATTCTGCTCCTCCTTCCTTACGCACTTGAGCCCCTTATTCCTTGCGATGATCTCCTATTTCTTAGCGCACTTTTGGCCCTATTTCTTAGTGCACTTCAACTCCTATTTTTAAGGACCCCATCTCCACACAACTAGTGCACAACCAATTCTTCTAAATTCCAACGCACATATGCCTCCTATTCTTTAGGACACAATTTCTATGCTCCACAATCAAGGATCTCTCACACTAACTCTTGAGCTCTGTCTTGTCATAAACATTTGTGCACAAAATCATGTGATTTATGTGTGTGTTCATCCTCTCTTTATAGGTGAACTTGATCCATGCAAGGATGCCCAACTTAATTTAGAACTCAAGCTCTGATAGCGAGTTAACTAAGAGTGTTACTCTCTCCTTCGAATCATCACTGGAGTTTTTAACTTGTGCTCTCTTCTATCAACATTGGAGATCTAACTCATACTTCATTCAATCTTGATTGAAGACTAACTTGTTCTAACTGAACTGCTAACTACCACCTCGCTTTGTAGTCAAATTGATGAAGACTTCGCTTTAACTGAAGCTCCAACTCTATGCATGCTAACTTGATGATTATTCCAGTAAAGTGGAAATAACTCATCCTAACTGAAATCTAACTCATGAGGACAATTCAAGGTCTTCACTAGCTAAGGCACAAGGCAAAAGACCTTACTTGCTCCAATTTCAACAGATTGGAAAAGCTATTGTATGTAATTGCCAGCCTGTGTGATGTTGCAAAAATATGCATTGAATTCCTAGACCGAAAAGTGCGAAGACTGATAAATTTCATACCCAACATAATCTCTTTCTTATCAGATAATTTCCCAAGCTATCTCACCTAACCCCTATCACAAGTTCTCAGAGTAAGTCTGCTTGATTTTATATTCTAAAATCTCTCTAGAGAGCGGGCTTCCACCATGGGAATTCAATGTGTTTTGGTCTAAATTCTAACTGAAATAATTAAAGGGCATTGTTGGTGTGTAATAAGTTATATTTACTACAATCCATCTTGAATGCCCGTAGTTTTCTGCAACAATGCTTTGATCTCCTTGGTTGTAACATCTTCCTATGTGGCTTGTTCCGCTCGAAAATCTAGTGCAAATCCATTGAGAAGGTTATGATTGAAACATCTTCCTGCATGGATTACTCTACTTGAAATACATCTAGTGCAAATCCATTGAGAAGCTTATGATTACTTAATTTTGGATTAACATCAAGACCAAGTCCATCGAGAGCCTTATGTGGATAAAAGAAATATTGACTTTTTCGAACAAAACATGTGAATGTTTAGGGCCTTTCCTTCTCTTATGCTTACCTCCACGTGGAGTCCATCTAGAGCCTTATGTGGATAGAAGTAATCCTGACTATTTCAAACAAAACATGTGAATGTTTAGGGCTTGTCCTTCTCTTATGCTTACCTCCACATGGATCAGATCGTGAGAATCTCTCTATTGTGCCTATTGTGTCTCTTGGCACTCAACCAACCTGCAATTGGATAGTAGTCCACTAGAGCTTACAAGAGGCTCATCTTGCGCATAACCATGACAAGAGTAAACTCCATCTTGTTGAGATTTGGTAGCTTGGTAGGTATTTAAATCCCTAATGTTCAGGGTTTTGGAGGTTGAAGAACCACAAAAGTGCTTTGTGGGCGTGGAACCCAATCTTGGATTTTTTTTACCCATCAACATGGGGCTAAAACCAAAAGGAGGTTGTGTGATTTGAAACATGGAGGTGTTAGAGGACCCTTAGAGGAGAAAGGGGCAGTGGAAATCAATCAAATTGGAGCTCTAGAAGTGGAGATATTAATTTTTTTGTGGTTGTAAGTTAATTTGGCACATTGAGCAGGTTGGCTTAGGGTTAGAATGTGCCCAAGTTAATGTGTGATGGAGTGACATGTTAGAGTATAAATAAAGAATAGTTGGAGGCCATTCTAATCACATCCAAGTGTATTCAACATCAAAGAAATACCTCTAAAAAAGACAGTGGATCTGAGGTAGTGAAGCAAGTAGGAAGGAGCACAAGTTTTCAGAGGAATCTCTCTTGGTTTGGGTGCAAATTCTCTTGCATGCCTAGGCTGCAGATCTGAGGTGAATATTGGGAGTATTTTGTGCATATTTGTGTGGTATATTATCTTTGTTTAGGGCTACAGGTACTGTTGTAGGAGCAATGAGTTGTGGAGGTTGTTTGGAGGGTCATGAGGCCTTGTGAAGGCTCTTACCTTCAAGCTGTAGTCACTAGAAGCTCGCCATGGTTGGAACAGGGATTTGTCCTTGAGTTTTGGGCTAGTTTGTATTGTTTTAGCAGGTTTGCTTATTGTTAGGTGGTTTGTGGAGCTTCCAAGGCCTACAACAATGCATGAGTATGCCTAGAAGGACAAGGAAGAGCAACCTAGTTGGAGAAGGAAACACAATGATTGGAGCAGGGATTTAGGGCTATTGGTGTGCCCTAACCAGATTTCTAGATGTGCAAATGTTGAGGCAAGAGGATAGCAACAATGTGTTGCAAATGATCTCTTGTTGATGGTTGATTTCTAGTGGGTGTAGAGGTCCTAGAAGAGTACACTGGATTGGACACTCGTGGACTGTTGGAGGGTAGCGTGAGAGTTGACCAAGTGTGCCCTAAGTGCAGTGCATTGAAGGACTAATGAGCTATCAGGAGTGGTAGAGTTGATGAGTTCATTGAATGATCTTTGAAGGACTAAAGAAGGACATCATAGAGGAGAAGATTGTAGCCCCAGTTCATTGTTGGAAAAGAGGCGTTGGATGGTGATAGGTGGAAGCCCTCCTGCCCTATGTCTGTCTTCATTGGAGTAGTGCAGGAAGACTATAGTGTGAATAAGTCCCTAAATAGTTGATGAGTAGCAATGGACAAGAAGTCTCAAAGTGTTGTGGCCTTAAGGGATGAAGGAGCAACTAGTGACGTGAAGACTCTATGTATTGGTTGTAGATGGAATTATGATTAGTTAGAGGGTAGATTTTAGAGCAAAGTTCAGTGGCCTAAAGGAGTTGGTGTATCGATAGAGCCAATGCTCCAGAACAAAAGAGAAGGACTCACAATGTACATGATATGACAAAGCAGCTTTAATTTCATGCTACATCAGCTAGACTACCAATGTATCTTGTATCTTGTATTCTTGTGCTAGTGGATTAAAAGGGCCATTATCCCTCGTACGGGAACCCTAGAGTGTTGTATTATCAATTTGATTAATATAACAAATTTGGGTTGTGTATATTTTGTGCACTAGTAAATGTATTGTTGTATATTGTTCAGTTGTGCAAATTAGTCTTGTTGTGATACTTGGATTGGTAGCGTAAGTGATTTAAGATTTTATCCTAGACTCCAATATCATGGAAAAACAACACGTCTCTCGACAAAATTTCCCCTTGCAAATTTTGTTACATTAGATCAAATCTAATATGTCTTATAGCTTCATGAAAAAGTGAAACCAAAATGTTGAGAAACTTCTAGCCAAATTTGTTTTTTCCCTTACTCGAGTTTAAATTAAAGGTTGAATGTTGGTTTGTCTCAAAACAATGTGGGGTTTGTACTTGCCAAATGACTGATACCGGTCTTGCAATTGCAGCCTTGGGAGGATTCTAATTCTGTTTCAACATTTTGCTTCACCCTTTCCATCCTATTATCCATTTATTTTATGCTTGATTTAATCTGTCAGTAATTGGTGGTGGATGCTGAGAGCTACTGCATTTTCTTCAATTTTTGAGTTTTAGCGAAGTCAATCATGTTCAATGCCGAGTTTCTTTAATGGCTTCTTTCAACTTATTAAATTCCCTTTTAGTAATCTATATATTAGCATCCAAGTAGACCCACAAATCTTCCACGACTCTCAAGTCTCTAGGTTTTGGACATCCTCCTAAAGGAGGGATAAATGTGTCGATAATCTTTTTGGAGGCATAAACGATGAAGTGGAAAGAAAAATTTTCAAACACCAAGCAAAAATGGGCCAAAATCAAAGTTGGACTAGAGAATGTTGACAAAACCATTTTTGGTGGGAAGTGGCCCTTTATTCATGTATAATCAAAGGGAAATTTCTAATATAGACCCGCAAGATTAGAAAGAAAAGAGAAAAGAGGTAAAGGTAAGATTAGCAAATACATGTTGATATAGGATCATCCCTTATCAAAGTTAAAAATTGCTTGAAGATATTTCGTTGTGTGTGATACATGGATGTAAAGAAAAGAGGTAAAGGTAAGATTAGCAAAGGAAAATTTCAATATAGACTAGCAAGATTAAAAAGAAAAGAGAAAAGAGGTAAAGGTAAGATTAGCAAATACATGTTGATATAGGGTCATCCCTTATCAAACTTAAAAAGTGCTTGAAGATATTTTGTTGTGTGTGATACATGGATGTAGAGAAAAGAGGTAAAGTTAAGATTAGAAAATATATGTTGATATAGGGTCATCCCTTATCAAAGTTAAAAGGTGCTTGAAGATATTTCGTTGTGTGTGATACATGGAAACCATCTTGGATATAGGCCATCATCCTTCATGTTGGCCAAGGTCATCCAAACTAGTCAATTTATTGCTTATGTCTTAGTTATGAGTGCTCAGATGCCCTAAGAATTTAAGTTTGATCATCTCAAGCAATTAAGTTTGATAATCTCATAATTAGTAATTGATACTTTTCCATCTCCTAATAATACAAAGTAATTTGCTAATTTATTGACCTCAACATTATAACCTTGGGCCCTCTTAGTTGGCATTGTTACATATTTCTCTCTTCATTTTTGAATGAGCCAAGAACTCTCAATCACTCTCAATCAACGTTCAAATATTATGAGTATGGATTTCCATCACCTGCAGCAAAAAATTATGGTAGGTGATTTCAAATTCCATTCAATATATTTCTTCATTTAAATAAATTCCTTATTTTAATTTGGAATATGTACCTTTTATATTGTAACAACTTGTTGATGCCTCGAAAATTGCTGCAACAACATCAGGGAAAACCACCCGGTCTGGACCTTAATGCAACTCCTTTTCCGTTTGGTGTGGTGGCTCCGACTGGAAATAATGGGACCAGTTTCCCGATGATGAATAAAAGGGGATGGATAAATGGGTGGTTCTTTGGTATAATGATAATGGATGAATGATTTATCTAAAAAGTAAAAATATGAATAACTATCCTGTCCCGAGAAATTTCTACTTTAGTAACGTTTGATAATCTTTATCCACAAACAGGCATATAGATTACTCTATTGGTAAACAAAGATATTTATTCATATGATAATTACTTTGTTCAAGTAGTTGAACAAAGTAATCATTAAAAACATTATTACACTATCATTTATATATCACTGATACATATGTGACAAAAAGAATAACACTCTTTAAACATTCAATAGTGAAAAATATAAGGATTGTTGTTAAAAACACATACATATATCCAATGATAGCAAGAGTAAACAAATGATGATTCACATGAACGAATGAAACAAGATCATAGATAATAGTACCATATGTGATTTGAATCACTCCCGATATCAATCGCATTCAAATTCCTTTTTACAACTTAGAAACACTTTCACATCAAGGCAATAGTGCACATCCCATCAAAGCTTTCTTCGTTAGAATTCGAAATACTGGCCCAATCTTTATAAACAATATACCAGAAGCGCAATACTGCAACTTCTTGGTTTGAGTTTTATACAAAAACTGAGGACCCTTTCTAAATGCATGAAAGGGTCTATAAATACTAACTAAACTAATTAACTACAAAAATAAAATGCTATTAATTGGTACGACTAAACCTTGAGTATCTTCTCCAAAATAGGTTTGTTAGCAGTCGGCAGCATGATTCATTATTTCGACTGTTCTCCTTTTGATTTGAGTAGGCAGATTACAAGCATCGGTTCCAATTCTGGAGGACGAGTGAGACGAGAATGTAGTTGAGCTGAGTATGTGGCATCATGGATTTCGGGAATGATACAACCGATCACATCGGTTAAACATTTGAGGGCGGCCCTTTGACTGTATGGTTTTACTAAGAAAAACCAATAGGTATCCCAAGTTAAACTTTGGATGCCGACAATTAGTCTTCCATTCTTCTCCAATTCTTGATTGCATGCTTGCTTCAATGTTTTGGCTGACATCAATTTACCTGGGGTGCATTGTGAAATCATGTTAGACAGATAAAGAGTGTTATTGATTAGCTCAATTAAATTACTTGTAGATAATCTACATCTTGAAATCTCTCTTTCTTCTTTCATCAGCTGTGACTGCCATTCTAAGAAAAGGATCTCCTTGTGTGATTCTATAATTTTGGGTAGATTTACTGCCTACCCTTCATTGGTGTCTTGCCAAGCAAGAAAGTTTGTTATAGTCTCATCGGCCTATTCCAAATCCTGCCTAGCATCGACTGATTTGTCAACTATTGATGCCGTTATATCACAAAGGGGATCAACCAGAGAAATGTTATGACATAACAGTCTTAACTGTGTAACCAATGCTTTGTTGATTTGTAGTGCTTCGGACCTAAAATCTGATGGTTGCGGAAGACTCTTGAACTTCTCTACTTGAAGTGACAGCTGAGCAATTTGCTCATCTTTCATTTTCATCATTAGTTCATTCATTGTCTTTAACATGGCCAAAAATTTGGATAATTCTTTTTGCTTTTGTATTGCGCTTGAGTCTATTCTCTGTTTCTCTTCAAGAAATTGCTTATTCAATTGATTGTTTATTTGCTGCTATGTTGATAGTTGTTGTTCCAACTGATCAATTTTCTGTTGTGCTTCGGACACCTATGATTGCAACAAAACAATTGATTGGTCCTTTTCTTTAAGTAGATTACTTACTTCCGATGCCTTGTCCATAGTGGCTGCCGAATAAGCTCCGACATATTGAGAAAGCTTTGTTAGGTCATCAGAAGGGTTAAACTCTTCTTTCCACACTACATTAGCTGTCTCTATTTGTGCTGGAAACAGGGAAGATTGATCAAGTCTTCTCCTTTTCCTCTGTCTTTTCACTACATTCTTGTGTTTGGGACTGTAAAAGACATTTAATGGAGGTATGTCCTCTATCTGCAAAATAATTTGATCGGAGGGATATTTTGGAATCATTTCGAAATCTGTGCTAGGGGGTAGGCCGCTGGTTCCTTCATTCGGAACCATTGTTGACGCTGTATCTTGTCCATCTGTTACTTTGGGTGTATTGGCACCTTGTGGACCTTCCAAATTTCTTATAATAGAGTCAAATTGATGCCATTCTTGGAGTAGTTTAGGATCAATCTCAGTATCCACATTGATATTTTTGCTACCCTTGTCCTGTTCTTTTTTATGCTCTTTCTCCTGTTCTTTCTCATGTTCTAGTTCTTTTCCTGTTTCGAAGATCTTTCCTACAGCAGGAGGTTTTCCAATGATTTGTTGTTCAGGCTCGCTTGATTGTGTTGTCAGGGTAGTAGCTAATAAGTCCAGAGGTAGAGTTTGCAACCTCTGTTCTCTAAGCCTATTGAATTCTACTAGCCTTTCATCGTTATATCTCATTTTGGCCAGCGTTTGTACCTGGAATAATGATTTCGCCGAAGAAAACAAGTCATCAAAATCATCTTTCTCATGATCAAACCTTGTAAGTTTGGCTTGTTCAAGCACAGTATATGCAACTTTCCTTGGATTGAATTGCCTATTAGGAATGGTTGCAAGATTGAGCATGTTTATTTTCTCTGCCTCCTTCTCTGCATGCTTGTAGTCGTGCAAAGTATAAACACCGCATCTCAAAGGAAAAGTAGGCCAAGCCTGCTTTTTAGAAGTCCTAAGAGTCTTGGACGTTCCTGCTGTTGTAATTTGGTAGGCCAATTCTCGGGCTAACAGCTTGTCAGGTATATACAGAGGAAGGACATGAGGTCTTGCAAGGCTACCAAAAACCCTTATGTATGTGACCTTGTCTTCCCCGAACCAATTTCCTACAGCGGTTAGGTCAACCTCTGCTTTCGAAGAAATCTTTGGGGCAGGCTTATCAAAAATGGCATAATAAATAGGTAACATAAAACCATTACAAATTTGGTACAAGTGGTCCTTATAGTGCGTCTTCCATAACTTTTGGTGATAAATATGAATTGGCATGGGGTCTTGTGAAGTCCATCTCCACCCCAGTACAGGAAATTCAGAATTGAAACAAAGAGTATCTAAAACATAAGCACTAAAATAAAGCAGAGGAATAGACCTATCGATCACGTGAGTTTTTGCTCTAAACTCAAGAATTGCAGTGGCTAATTTATCTGACAATATGTTTCCCCAATCCATTACTTCACTGTTAACTGCCGCTTCCATGAAAGGAACCATTTCAATAGTGAATTTTGCATAATCATGCAATCCCCAAATTCTACACATCATTGCCCTAGCATAACAGTAAGGAGAACATAATGAATCTACAGAGTACTTACCTGAAGATTCATGTTTGTGCCTTGCGGGGTTCTGTCTCCACTCCCGAATTGGGGCCGATTTAGTCCCATTCTCACTTGAAAACTTCTCAAGAAAGGCTTTATTGTATTTCTTTTGAGGTTCGGGAAAGTGATACATTTTCCTTAAGTCATCAGGCTGAAATGAGCCGAAGACCCTTCCGTCAACTGTGCAAAATGTTCTGTTTAAAACCGGGATCTCCTCTACTGCCCATCGCACTACATCAGTGTATGGAAGAATTTTTTCACGTGCTGCTATTCGATGGAGATATGAATCAGCTAAATCTTTCAGGGAAGCCTCTGATTTTCTAGTTGAATATGCGGTAGCTTGTACTGGTACTATCTCAGGCTCCTCTGCTTCAATTAAATTATATATGCTTTGCCAACTTGTGTTTCCAAGGCCAAGACACGTAGTGTCTGAAATCAATCCATTTTTGGTTGGTCCTGGATCAGTGGTGGATTTCATTGTAACTGCGGGAGCCGCTGCTGCCGCAGATCTCTTGGATTTCATTCCCATTTGGTTTGAACTTGTTGTTTCGGCGGAGCTCTGCGCAAGGAATAAAATGAACGTGATACAGAGAATAGGTAGTGTGATCCAATATGAAAGAATTATATCAATTAGCAAGTAATGAAAGATTAAAATGATACTACTGCAGATACAATCTTAGGGAAGATCTCGGCATAACTGCTTCATTAATTTGCCGCTTAACCTGTCAATCATGGTAAAGGAGTTTTAAATACTCATCATATCGTTTCTATGTCGAATGATTCATTCAAGAATGACTTGAGTTTTTTGGCGGATAATCACAAGTAAATAGCTATCGAGAATGGGAAGGCTTTTAATAATAATCTAAAATAATGGATGCAAGCCTTTTAAATCTATTTTGAAACTCGCACCTTGATTTATCGGATCGCAATCGGGGATGATCTCGGGTAGTAATACTTATGTTATTGAAAAAATCATCGATCCCCGATGGTGATACACCTTATCAAATCGGGAGATTTAAAGGTGTCTTAAACATGCGTTGCGTTATATCCCCCGATTGCTGATAGCGATATCGCATCGGAGAAATAGGGGAGGTCCTTTTGTTATATTTTTTGCTCGCCTTTCCCGATAACCGATAGTTGTTCACTTTTCGGATCGGGGTAAGTTAATGGGTCTTCGTATTATGTTTTCTTTGTTGTTGCGATATGCGATATTGCAATCACTTTATCGCAATAATAAAGAATTTTATATTTATTCATAAGACCGATTTCATTATTGTTCAAAAGGTTTATAATATAACGTTTCCGTTGGACCTTTTGATGAAGGATTTTGTAATGATTAGTTTATACCGATTCATTATTGTTCAAAAGGTTTATAATATAACGTTTCCGTTGGACCTTTTGATGAAGTATTTTGTAATGATTAGTTTATACCAATTTATTCACACTTCTATGTTTAAAAGGGACCCATTTCATATTATAGTTAGAAAGAAAAATTTTATGAAATGGGGGGTTGTACAACACAACAATTGGCGATTCACTGGGAGAAGAAATTATCTCTGAAAAATGTTGAAATACTTAAACTTTTTTTATATAGAAATCTTATCTAAGAGGAGAATTCTAATATAACTAGGTATATATAAATCCTGAATATAACAATAGGTATTTCTGCTATTTTCTTCTCTTGTTAAAATTAAATACATTCTAAGTTTTAAACTAGCCTTAATTGGTTGATAATGATAAAATAAAGAGCTTTTCCAACTTAGCTTTATAATGACTCCTTTGTCATAGGTAGAGCCTCTGCTGCCAGCAAACGTCTATAGTCTCGACAAGGATACCTTTTAACCATTTACTCGTCCATTATCCCATCCATCTCAGAGTATAATTAAAAGAATGAATCCAAAAATATGTCTTCATATTTTGTATCACTTTTCTTTTTCTTATTTTGCAAGATAAAAAGCCATTGTCGTGGTTTAGTGGCCAACTATTTGACAATGCCATTCACTGGTTGCAATTTAACTGAACAAGCTGGCTCGTGATGAGACCCTTGTCTTATTATAAGCCATTACCTTGTTTTGGTATGCAATATTGGTAGTGTCAGTTGAACTATTCCCCAATGATCATGTTAAGCAGGCTTGTAATAAGACCCATTATCTTTTATATCAAATATATTTTAGAATTACACTCTGAGTAATCATAAACTTTGATGAATGGGATGAACAATTTTCTCCTTAAGAGAGCATGGATGACAGGGTAAGAGTTGAAGATGCTAAGATTGAATCAATTTCTGTTTTTGTATTGATAACCATGTTTTGGCCATTTGAAAACATTAAAATGATTTACAGTAGTTCTAAATCGTGAGAAGATTTCACAAAAATAAAATGGGGTTTCAGAATCTAAATATACCTAATTTCCGAGAAATTTTCCTTTTATTTAAGGTTTCCATTTTAAAAAGTAAATATCAAAACTATTTCTTTTGAGAAACTTTTTGAGTATAGCAAAGGCCAATGGAAGATATCTTACAACTTTATTTTCCAATAATCCTAAAAACTATGAACACAAATTTTGCTGAAAATTGAATATTTACAAAGGGAGAAGGGGTTACCTCTTCAATTGAAGAATTTTTTCAAGATAAGGCCATTAACAGGAAAATAATCTCTCTTACCTAATAGATCTTGCAATATGAAAGTAGAA